>JAEMWC010000011.1:250000-252500 GCA_016490735.1 Pachyseris speciosa
TCTTTCGCGCGATGTGGATAACGCTATTTCATTACAGTTCCTCTCACTGTCTGTTATTTTCGTGTTTGTGACCCAAAGGAATTCTGGGATATTCGTCGATAACAGTCGCATAGCAGTCCGCCAATTTCCATTTAAGATATTTTTTAGAACCGTGTCGAGCCACCCGAACCTGCTGACAAAATATTGCTCCGATTGCATTATTTACAAGTCAAAACTTGCCAAAATTGCCATGCCAGGTCCCAGAATCCACTCACAAAACGACTGAAGACACAACTTCACTCCGTGAATTGCCATCACTCGCTCGAATACTTCAGTTCAGCGGCCCACTTCGAGTGAAATTGCTTCTCACTTTTGTTTTCTTTCAAAGGATTGCCTCTACCCATCAGCCCAGCTTCATGATGCCAGGCAGGGGGCTTCTGAGGTGGAAAATGGCGCGAAAAACACACTTATAAATCAAATAAGTAACAAATTGTAGCTGCAGTAATCGTTTAGAAGTAAACGACAGCTAGCGCGACAAGCGTGACATGAAAGATAGAGCCTTCGATGTTGTGGACCAGCTAAATCTCAGTGGTAACCCCTTATATGGAATAACCAGATCGACTTGACCTCTACCCCTCCAAAATTACAGAAAAACACATACAAAATGGCGGACAGAAATGAGTTAAACAATTTCAAAATAGGCTTATTCAACTCAATTCTATTCTTTATCGAGCCGACATGTTCCATATGTTCTCTAACAAGCGTCTTTTCTACACGAGCAAATCGTGACACCTTGATATTTTCCGAACCAGTCGTCAGCAACTGAAAACCATGCAAATATTCACCTAAAGAGTTAATAATTTAGGATTTATCTGCCGGATCGGCAGTATATATCGTAGCGCGAATCTTATTCAGCGGTGGATTTGCCATCAAAAACTTCAGAAAATCTATTGCCGTGCGAAAGATTTTTATCATAAGGATCCGATTTTTACCAGGTAAGATCAACTCTCACAATATAATTGCCAGTTTCAACATACAAAATCAAAATCGGGTCATGATTCCCGCGCAGAAGACGTCGGGTTTACCACAGCGTTAAGTCTCTCGCGTTACTGCAAACTTTGCCAGCCCTTACATGACAACGATGGCGAAGGTCAAGCTACCGAAACTTTGTAAAGTTTCTCATGCGCTTCTGCCACCTAGACATGCCAGACGTGTACTAATCGGAAAACGTAAATGGTCGTTTAAAAAGTAAGCCTCAGTTTCAGGCTTATTAGGCCTCTTGCCCTGTAAGGAAGGGCAGATAATCGGGCGAATGAAACTGAGTCCGATTGTCCGCCATCTTGATGAGCTGAGCATCAAACGAAAGTCCTTCGGCGTACGCTGGGAAAGCTGAGAGTAGGGTCGCCAACAACCCGTCAACGTTCAAGACCTTGAGCTCGAAGCAGCTGATTTTCCGGCGGTCGCTAGCGTTTTCGCCTCTTCTCGCTCGACCCATCAGTGCAACGAATAAATGGTCATGCACAGTCACTTTTATTTGCCTCAGGTATATTCTTTCCTTTGCCCTCAGATAAAATGTACTCTACGTTTACCCTAATATTTTGTTACAAAACCTTCCGTTGGGCCATTTCTTAAGTCTAGCTCAGTGCTGTACATGTGCTATAAAGAAAAATTTTTTGAAGCCCAAAACTCTGAACCTTTTAAATCCAGGGTGCCCAGCATAGTACTTTTGGGAAAAAACTAAGATTTCCTTGTCGTTCAAAAGGCAAAAGTAAGTCGCCGGGGCCAATGGGCATTGCTAGAGCTCAGCCCTGCTAGCTATATAAGGTTCCAAAAGGTTCTTTAATCCTGAACGTTTAGCCCATTTTTCCAGTTGGTATACCGACATCCCGATCGAATTTACCACTTCATTCCGATCCCGATTTTGTTATACATATTTTAGCTTAGCTTTGTTTGCCATTGATTGTAAAGCCACACGTATGTTGTGACTGATTTCTTAATAAAGACTTCTAAATAAAGACTTCTATCCCGATGTTTGTATCATCTAAACGTGACGTCTGTTCCGTCACACAAGAAAAGTAAGCCCTTTACTTGATCTAACCTTCAATCTGTGATCCATGCAGGTGGCGCGGCTAAGTGAAATGTTTCCTTAGGAACACCCGACAATGATACAACTTGTTGAGACCCTATCCCGACAATCGTGAATCTCAGTCACTCCCTTTTTTCCTGCGGATTCTTGCCCCCGAAAACCTACACCGACGGTGCCTGAGCTGTGACGATCTTAACCAAAATGAGCTAAAAGTTGTTGGATTTCGGTAGTCACAAACCTGTACTGGTGTTATTCAAGCAAGCGAACTCTCCAAAATGAACATCTCCGCTAATGAGAATCACCTGTAACAGATGCAATAAGCCGAGTGAAAATGATAGCACATGGATACAATCGACGCTTCTAACTGCTCAATGCAAGTTTGCTCCTGGCGACCCGTGAACTGCGAACAGCCTCTTTTATTTGCGCTGAGTTCTG
>JAEMWC010000011.1:257500-312500 GCA_016490735.1 Pachyseris speciosa
CTGGAAACCGCGTGAAAGACAAATAGGGTCAAATAGGATTAAAAGCACTTGGCTCGCGTTGGCTTGTGAACTAACACAAAAGAGAGAGGACTATTCGAGTGAGATTTAGTAAAAATGCAACACGCAGATACATTTTTTCACCGTTTACCGCGTCCTAGAACTTTAAATTACCGCAAACCGCACAGTCTGGAAAACCGCAATACCGCAGGTTAAAATAAAGTTTTCCGCAAAACCGCACCAAAATTAACGCAAAACCGCATCACCGCGAACCCTTACGCCCCCCTCATTATTAAAAAGGGCCAAATACCAATTTTCAAAAGCCAATGAAATGACTTTCAAAATATTGAAGTTCGATCTGATCTGCTCCTCTATATCAAACTCTGTATCAGTAAGTTATATATGACCTTAGTAAAATGGACACAAACTGCAGGTTTGGACTGCTTATATGTACATGTGTTATCCAGACCTTTCCACCATTATTCATTCCATAGTCATGATCATCCCAGACCCCCAGCACCTGAATTCCACTTTCGAGGAATTTCTGTTGGGAGAGAAAACCAGCAAAATGAGAGAAAAATAATAATTTATTGAATGAATACTTATGCTGCCTCTTAAAGGGGCATTGTCATGCTATTGCACCATCACTTTGAAAAGCTTATTGAAAACTGCCAATGCATCAGTGGAAACCTTAAAATAATGGTCTAGTTTTGCTGCCAAAGACTGTAGTGCTGCATTGACACTATAAAAGATGATGAGGATGGAATAAAGGATTGAAATTTGAAAAAACTTGCCAGTTTTTTTTTTTTTTAATTTCAAGCTATGCATTGAAAAATCACCAAAAAATTATTATGGTTCGCCCTGCTAAAATTTCATTGGAATTCATCTTGCTGATTCTGTAGGTTGCGGAGCATTTTTTGCATGATAACAGGTAAAAGGCAGTACTTTTGGCAGAATTGAACCAAAAACAGCAAAAATCCTGGTGACAGTGCTCCTTTAACTCAATTATTGACAAAAACATGATCCAACTTAATGGGTAAAATAAATACTACTGCATGTTGGGAGGATTTGAAATTTTTTTAAACATGATCAATCATAACATTATCATGTACGTTTGGCAACTGTGATTGTATCACACACACACACACAGCCTAAATGTATCACATTTATATATATATTTTTATATTTGTATCACACATAAATGGACTCTGTGGGTAAATAAAGTTTTGATTTGATTTGACATGACTGTACATAGTAATGCTTATCACACTTCATATCCTTGACTACAAATGACAAGCTGCTTCTCTTCACTGGAGTAAAAGTTTTAATTTGTGATGACGAGTCTACAAATAAGGTGCTAGAAAATATACCACAGGAAAAAATTGTCAACAATAATCTTGCATCACTGATGCATGTCAAATACAGATGTAGTCATATTGTTATAAAAATTATTATTAGTTTTGCCATTATTTAATTGTTTTGAATATTACAATTGATGTCAGTTGACATGTTAATTTAATTGCAAAGTAATAACCACTGAACTGTTACCAAACCTGATATTCAAAAGAGTACTTCAAGGCATCAAACTTTTCCACCATTTCACCAAGAGGAGATGGAGTCCATATAAGGGGTGCTATTTTGGTGTCAGCATAAACAGCTATGATATGAAATTTAAAAAAAACTATACTGATGAACTCGACTACAAAAAAATATTAATGAAAGCCTATTAAACAGCAGCATTCTGAGAATAATTTATAATTTGTAATTTATAATTAAAAATTAATTATCAGGTAAGGCCTGACATTGGAACATGACAAATACAGGTGCAAATGAGCAGTGCAATAGTACATCAAGATATAGCTAATGTATAAAAATTGTGCTGTAAACTTGCATTATTTTACATACTAACTGTTATTAATCAATTCTAATTTTTGTCGAAGAATGTTACTATTCTTTGTCATGGACCATGCTTTTGTATGTTGACTGCTCTCTGGTATGAATTAAGAAATCCTTTATAGCTTCCTAACTCAGACTTCAGACAAAAAGAAACATGTGCCTGGGTAAAGATATAAGGGGTAGTAAAAGGTAAATTCAATATAAATTTTACCTGTATATACAATAATCCATTTGTCTCCTAGCCCTAATTATTCATGATAATTAGGGGATTGAGATTCAACCGATGTAAAATTTTTTTTACCTGAATATAATTTTTACCTGCAACATATTTTTATTTATTTTTATTTATTTATCTGGCTACACAAATAAACTTATATACAACATAGAGAAGATAATATTTTGTTGAGTAACCCCAAGAACTTTTCTTTTCTAGCCTTGTATAAGAAACTGAAATTCTGGGGCCTCTTTGCAATAAAATGCAGTCTGAAAGAATTGTAAAATTAACAAAAAAGTTTGGAAAGTGCATGTTTTCATTTTCTTAAATATCATTTGGCAACTTCCATAGAATTCACTGTTTACATAAAATTAATCTGTGTATGCTTATATTTAGACCAAACAAAATGCATCCCCTTTTGCTGGAAGGCCTAAATCTACTGACTTGTTATCAGTAGACTGAAAGTGCAATGTTACAATTGGCATTCTGTGAGTAAACAGATTTCTTCAAACAAGTTTGAAAACTGGGCATTAGCTAAAGACTCAGGGTTCTTGTTAACAGGTTTTAGTTACCGGCTTTCCAAACACATTTCACTGGCTAAGTTGATGGAAGTGAAGTAATGATGGTCAACCTGTGATGTGGACCAGACTTCATTACTTCATTACCTGGTATTGTTGTCTTTTATCCTCCTATTCAAAATCTTAACAAGAACCCTGAGGACTAATTTGATACAGGTTAATCATGACACTATAATACAGGGCCCACATGTTCAAAAGCTTTAACCCAGGATTAGTTTAATTGTGCTTTGAACAACTGGGCCGGCTGCACCAGTATAACCTCACATATGTGCACTCAGACCAACAATAATTACCAAGGAGTGGTAGCGAGTCAGTCACCTGTTTTGTTCTTGTTTAAGGACTCACCTGCTCAGCAAAGCCCCAGACAGTGAGCAGAGACTCAACAGTCACCATTTATTTGCTTGTTTGTTTAATGTACATGTTGTGGTTGATATCTTATTTTGGTTAAATTTTTTCAATCCAGTTTATTTTTTTCAAACTAGTTTATGTTTTTCAAACCAGTTTACTTTTTTACAATCATGGGAAGTTTTTCTTCAATACACAAACTTTAATTACTTTCTGTAAGTGAACTTACATGTGCCTCAAAAAAGTTACACAAAAACATTAAATAAAGGGTTAGGGTTAGTGGTTAGGGGGGTTACGGATTGGGTTTAGGGGGGTAGGGTTAGGCACTGATTTTACTAATTAGGCCTAAACCCTGATTTTAAATGGTTAGCTTTTATGGAAGGGTTAGGGAGACTATACTGTAATGCTATTGTATATGTTGTGGTACGAAATTTACTTTCTCCTATGAATAATTAGGGCTAGGAGACAACGGAAATAAATTTCATACCAACTGGAGGTTAGAAGTAGGGGTAGGGGGAGTGGTACAGTGAATGGAGGTACAGTGGTACAGTGAACAGGGGGGGAGGTTAGAAGTAGGGAGTAGGGGGGAGTGGTACAGTGAATGGAGGGGAGGTTAGAAGAAAGAAAAAAGTGATCTGTAAAAATGTTCTTAAATTCTTTTTGTAACCTCCCATAAATTACCATGCCCCATTTTTTTCAACCTCACCCCAATTTAGACAGTTGATAATAACAAACCAGTTTAAAAATAATAAACTGGTTTGAAAAAAATAAACTAGTTTGAAAAAACTAAACTGGATTGAAAGAAATTTAAACCAAAATAAAATTTGAGCCACAACATACACATGAATGATGGGGTGACCCAAAAACACTGACCCCCAGTCCATGGACCTCACTATGGACTGGGTCCATAAACTGCTTTTATAGTGAATGGACCGGCCCCTCTAAAGAAACATTGCGACAACTTGAGATTTGACGGCTACCATGTCTGGATAGGTCACTCGTGTGGGCAAAATGTTGACTATTGCGCAGGCAAATATTCACTGCCTCCTTCACTGTGGCAATGTATGGAGGACCAAGTGAATGTACTTCAAAATATCACCAACTTGCAAATGGAGTTGAGATCTGAGACTGAAACAACTGATGTGCATGAACTTTGAAAAAGACCGATAACTTAGCCGATAACAAAGTCGCCCTGTTTAAAGATTTCGCAACTAAACTTATAACTGTCAAATGGACATTTGCTGAAGGAGCACAGCTATCTTGTGAAGCCACTGATATGTTAAATGAAGATTTATGCAGAATCAGTAACTGGACCTTTAGAAATCAACTCCTTATAAATCCTGACAAAACTAAACTCATTGTCTTTAGCAGTAGAGCAATGGTCAATAAGACAGAGGACTTCCCTCTAAACTTACTGGGAAAGGAAATCACACCAGCTGATTCTGCTAAGGATCTAACAGTTCTTCTCGACTCCAGCCTGACATATAATGAACATGCTGCGTCGACAGTGTCTAGCTGCATGGCGCGCTTGAGACAGATCAATCAAGTTAAATATGCTTTCAATGTGAATACCTTAACCGTCATTGATAATCAATGCTTTAGTTTTCAGCAAGTTATACGACTGTTGTAATGTCTGGAGCAACACCTCTGACCACAATCTTAACAGGATTCAAGCTGTGCAGAATTTTGCAGCCCATATCGTTAGCAACTCAAGGAAATATGATCATATTTCTCCCATCCTTAAAGACTTGAAGTGGCTACCAGTACGACAGCAGCTATACTATTGTCATGCAACAATGGCCTTTAAATGTATGACTGGGTGTGCACCTGACTCCTTATTTTGTAGATATATCCAAAGAGCACAACAAGGAAGTCTCCCAGATGTTACATATATTCCCCTGTATAGAACTGCCACAGGACAAAGAACCTTTTATTTCAGAACCGTCAAACTACTTTGGAACTCATTAGACAATGGCTATAAGTTAAAACCCACACTACTAACAGACTTCAAATGCTGTCTAAAGAAAGATTTACTTTTAAAATTAGAGTCTTAACTGCACACTTAGTTAGCTTAATTTATTGTTATTTTGACTTGTTTTATATCACTTGTACATAGTTTCTGTTTGTGTTAGACTTGTTAATTTAATTTTACCTTTATTCTGAAAAGCCCTTTTGGACGAATAAAGTATGTATGTATGTATGTATGTAAGCCTGGGACGCGTTAATGAACCTGTGGGGGTCCCCGCAGGGGAATGAGCTGAATAAAATGGTGGAGGCAAATAATACACAAGGTTATACACAAGTAAAACTAAGTTATTGGTCGAGCTCTTTTTTCAGCTCTCAACCCCATTTGCAAGTACCTCAGTCCTCCAAACATCGCCACAGTGAATGAGTCTGAGAGTTATTTGCACAGCATAATAGTCAAAATTTCACTCTCACAAGTGGACTATCCAGACAAATGGTCCGTCAAATTTCAAGTTGTCATTTTTTTATCGTTAGGCTTTTTAGGGGGTCAGTAGGGGGGAGGGCAGTAGCAGTGTTCCAGATAAGAGGGGGGTCTCAGGTCAAAAACTCTACAAGGTCAGCTATATGACCCAACAAATTAATAGAAAATTTTTAATGGTTTGGTGCAACTAGTAGTGGGAATTTGACCCCTTGGAATTCCTTGTTGACATACTGTGGGGTCCATGGACCAGGGGTCAGTGTTTTCGGGTCCCCCTCAATGATGTGCATAATGATAACACAAGTAAAGACATGAATGAGCAGAAGCAGGGTGCATGTTGGTTGCTGTTCACACTTTATACTTTGCAATCAAAATATATGGTGCCTATTGCAAAATGGCACCTAAACAAGCTTGTAAAGACTTCTGTTAAATTTTACTTGTAATAAACTGAAAGTTTGATCTTACCATCTCCCAGCCATACCCATAAATCTGGGTTTTGGTCTGAAATATGACCCCACAGTGGCTGAGCTCTCTTGGGAAAACTACAACAAGAAAACCGGAAAAAATATTTCCTGAATCCAAAGTAAAAGTACGGTTAGTTAGAGATATTTTCTGAAAAAATTTATATAAGCTCAATTTATAAAGGAGTAGAATTACACTTCAATAGTTACATTAATCCCTCTAAATGTAAGCTTGTAACGTGTATTTTAATACACGCGTACGTATTTTTTGGCAAGTCACCTTTACAAGGCCAGGTCACTGACACACCACAATTGCTCCCTAATTTTTTGGTTTATAACAGGAATTTTTTACTCGCAAAGCTAAATCTTGGTTGAGTAAATCTGATAGGCATCTTTTTTAAAAAATGAAACAGTAAGCAAAGACGTTTAACACAGTAATTATCAAATGAGTGACGCCATCTTGAAAATTGTGTCATAAATCATTTTACCTGCAACTTCCGAAAGCGATGCGACTAATCGTCGTTTCATTGTAAAAATCTGCTACTAATGAATCTTCCCCGTTAGAAGAAACAAGCTGTAGATTGCCAGCATTTGAAATAATTACCAAGAGACACACTGAACCCTTTAGTGACATTGCCTTCAACATATTTACTTCCGTTACCGGCTCGTCACAAGGCTTTGGTCAGTTGTCTATTGAAAGATAGCAATCGGCAAGTAATTCGTCTTGTCTTCGTGAATGATCTCTGCATTCAGTAATAGGCTACGTTACACTTATTTATAAGCTATTATTTCTTAAAACTATTTCAATGGACATATTTGGTTATAGCCTGGACGTTGGATACGAAAACTTCAAGAAATAAACTCTGACACTGGGAATCCGTTTTTGAAATTCTCCGTGTAAATTCTCGGAAAGTCTCGTCAATCGTCGATGCAGCTTTTACTTCCGGTGAAGGTCTGACGTCATGCCCACATCCAAATATAGTATTTCCCCGTAAAAAAGTTCTTTCCTTTTACCTTTGAATTGTGGCGAGTTTAGGTTCTTCAGTTTCAAAAATAATATGGCTCAGACACCACAGATGAATCGTGGAATCGTGAAACAGGTAAACTACACCTCATTTGATCTATTTGTTTCAAGGAATTTCTTACAAAGGCTGTGTTAGCTTTCGAATGCCACGTTTTAGGTCGCGAAACCTCGGTCCGACATTCAAAATTATCACCAAATCGCATACAATCCTCGACAAATACTCTAATTTATTATTTCTCTTTACGTAGGTCCTTTCAGGAGACAGTGTGATAATACGTGGTCAGCCTCGGGGAGGCCCTCCACCAGAGAGACAGCTTTGCCTGTCGAATGTGAATGCACCAAAACTTGCGAGAAGATCAAATCCTAACGTGGAAGGCAGCGTTGAAACGCGCGATGAGGTTTGTTTGCGAAATCGGTGAAATGTTACATTACTACATTGTTCAGAAATGCAGTCGCAAAATGGCTTCCCTCTTTCTTGTGACCCATAGAAAAAATACAATGACCGAAACTGTTTTAAAAAGTGCGGTCACACTTTGAAGAAGCTTCCGTTCATTGGGTTGTGAATTTCATGAAATGTCCATTTCTTCATGAATGACTTCTAAAACGTGCATTGTTTTTGACCAATAGAAATCGATTACGTGCCGCAGCCTTTTTCTGTTGGCACGAGAAATATCGTCTGTGTATTATGTTTCAAGGGTAAAAGAAATCACGGCACAGAGAGCAATATTACTAAAAGAAAATGCATTTTATTTTCCTTCCTGGTATACATGTAAGGCGAAAGGAAACAATTTTATTGCCATTTTAAAGACCACCCGCATCCCACGTGTGGGTATACAATGTAGTAACACTCGAAAAATCCCCCTAATGGTCAATCATTCCATTTTAACGGCTATTTTCTTAATCAAAGTACAAAGTACCCCAAAACATAAATTATCTCGGCTCACATGTGAGAGGGAAATCTATCGATTGGTTTCCCCTGAATTCTGTGATAAATCTGTGATTGTGAATCATTCACACTCTTGTCTTTCACAGGAACATATGAACCCATTATTGACCTGCTCCCAACATCAGTGGTTCCATAGCTCAGTTGGTTAGAGCATTGCACTAGTATCGCGAGGACATGGGTTCAAACCACATTGAAGTCCTGAATTTTTTTCAGGTTTCTTTTCGCATTTGCATAAATTGCGTTCGCAACGGCAAGGATCATTCTTCATTTGATTTCATTTCCACAGTTCATATATGATTTATTTCATATACAACATTCACAAAAAGAGTGTTGTTTATGATGATATATATCTTACACTGACTTACAGTATATTTTACAAAATTTGAACAGATCTTGGTGTAAGAGCCCCCCTGTAAAAATGCTGCAGTAGATGGCTGGTAACAGGCTTTTATTGAAATCCTTGATCTTGGTATCAAACATTTTAACATTGAACTGCTACATCCCATTCAACTGCAGATACAAAT
Source organism: Pachyseris speciosa (assembly GCA_016490735.1). Lineage (NCBI taxonomy): Eukaryota > Metazoa > Cnidaria > Anthozoa > Scleractinia > Pachyseridae > Pachyseris > Pachyseris speciosa. Next base: position 265,929 of record JAEMWC010000011.1, read on the forward strand.
TTCCCCCAATCTGATTTCTTTTACCATGAAATTAGCTAATTTTCAGTCGTCTTTTTGTACCACTTAGTAAGGCTCATTTCAGATGTTGTGCTACTGCCGTGCTTAGCTGGCTCAACTGTTGCATAACTCCAGGACCACTTGGTTTCAGACATGAATTTAATGCCGTCAAATAAAAAGCTGTTGCCCAATCTTGTACCCATAATCGCCGGGTACCATAATCAAAACACTGACCAGCTATTGTACAAAGCAAATCCAAAATGTTAGGTAATTGAGTTCAACATGGCAGTAGCATGACGTTTGAAACAGGCCTATTAAAGCTAACTTTGGTTTGTAATTCACAGCCTTTTGCATGGGAAGCAAGAGAATTTCTTAGGAAGAAGCTGATTGGAAAAGAAGTATTATTTTCTGTAGAATACAAAGTTCCTGGAACAGGAAGAGAATATGGATGCATCTATGTACAGAAAGGTATTTGATAAAATTACTTTATATTTTAATTCATTGAATTATGATCACACTGAAGTAAGCTTTTGGATATGATGTGGTTCAATTTTCTCCTTGGTTTAAAATTTTTCTGGACCCTTTGTTTAACCCATTGACTACCAGCCATTTTTACATTTTCGGAGTGATTTTCCATTTATAAATGATGAATAGCAATTCGTGACTCTTAATTTGAAACTGCCAGGGAAAAGTGGTGCTGTTCTAAGGCACTGGAGGCTCAAGGTTTCTGAAAACGTCATTTGACGTAGCTATTTTTTATCCGTGAAGCAACAACAACAGCCCAAGTTCGGTTTGCTTGCGATTTTTGCTAAGTTTACTGCCATTTTTCTTCTTTAGCGGCTGCCTGATGAGCATCATTAAGCGTGACAGTAGCTAAGAGTCCACTTTCTCAAAAAATCGAGAAAGGTGATGTACTTTGTTGTCGAATTTGGCTTGTTACTTGACGAACTGGGAATTTGGCGGGTCAGACACTTAGTACCTTTGGGAGTCGACTACTGATGAATTTCTCGACCTACCACTGCATATTTTGGAATTTGTGAGCACTGAAGATGACCACAAGCTGGAAATTTTGGCAGTAGGTTGGAGTGGCTGTAGACTTAGCTTATATGTGAAAGAATTGGGGTAAAGAACGGGCACTGTCAAAAATTCTCTTAAGTTCCCAGCATGCAATGCGCTCGAGATGTTGAAAATGTCGGGAAGGCCCGAATGCACTGAAGCAAAAGGCTGTATCTACATGTACGCTCGGGAGAAGAATATAAACAAAAAAAGTCATTTCTAAGCTAGAACAAGGACTGAATTTCGTTATGATGGTTGAAGTTCGATTCCTGGACTCGGTGTCATGTGGGTTGAGTTTGCTCTGCTCCAAGAGGTTTTTCTCCAGGTACATGTACTCCAGTTTTCCCCTCTCCTCAAAAACCAATATTTCCAAATTCCAATTAGATCTGGAATTTCGAGGGCCACAGGTTTGTCAGTCATAGACTGTTATGTGTCACCCTCATTGAACAAAAGTTGATTTATTTATTAATTTAATTATTTTTTTTTTACATTACCATACCCAAAACCAAAGGTAGAAAAATTAAACCAAGGATAAAATTACTGAACCACAGCAGATATATGTGTGAATGATTTTAATTATTTGACCTCTAGATTGTGTTTGAGCTATCCAGTTACTATTACTGTTACTAAATACACTGTAAGAATTCATGAAAATGCTGTATTAATTTTTAGGAGATGAACTAGAGAATGTAACAGAATCAATAGTTTCCGAAGGACTTGTGGAAGTCAGGCGTGGGGGCATCAAACCCTCAGAGTAAGTATTAATTAGACAGTATATGATTGTTCTTATTTTTTTATAATACATGTAACTATCGTGGCTAAATTATAATTCATTCTTCAAAATGTTTTATTTCAAATGATAGTCATACATTTATGTACTTCTCCCAGTAAAAGTGTTTTGTTTTGACTTAGACCTAGCCTGCATCACAGAGGTAATCTAACCACGGTCAGTAACATCTGCGAAGCAGCACTGAATTCCTTGTATTGTTTACCAGAATTTGAGTATGCACTATGACTATTGATGGGCCAATCATAAAGCATAATCAAATTCTGGTATGCAGAGCAAGGAATTTGGCACTGCTTCACAGATGTTGCTAACCGGGGTTAGATGTAATGCAGGATAACTCGATCAGACCCCACCCCTTTGGAAATTATTAGTTACAGTAGAACTTTCACATTTTTCATATTTTTAGCCTTTGATTCCCACACCTTTGGATACATGCATATTGAAAAGACCTTTTATGAGGAGGGCACACACTGTAGATATTAAATGTTAGTATTTTTCTGCAACTGCTTGTATAGTTCCTCTTAATCTGCACTGTGTTAAAGACAGTCACGACTGTAATTTCTTGTTAGTGTAAAATGATTTATTTACTATCTGTTTCTAGTGACCAAACAAAGCTAATTGACTTAGAAGAAATGGCAAAGACCGAAACAAAAGGAAAATGGGGTGCTGATGCTTCAAATGTAAGTACAAATTTTTAACTCTTCTTCATGTTGTCAGCGCAAGTGTCGTTGCTGGGATTAATTGCCCCACTTACTGGTATTGCTGCGAGACTAGACAGCCGTGTTTTTTTCTGCTTTAATGTAGTACTTAAAAATAATGCTATATCAGTTGGTTTGTCACTTGTGATCATAAAAATTAATGTGTGTTAACTATAAAATTATGCTAGTTTTGTGATTCTTGTGTATTATATTACTGTATAACAGCTGTAATTAATTTTTATAAAAACATGCATTTTTCATTTTCCATTTGCAGCATGTCAGAGAGATTATTTGGAGTACAGACAATCCAAGACATTTTCTGGATGCCAACAATGGAAAAGAATTTAATGGTGGGTTACATGTGTTTCTTTTATCCACAGTGCACTTAGTACTTATATGACTATGTTCCTTATAAAATTATTTATTATTTCAATGCTTTTCCTGCAAAAATGATATATAATTACCACTATTTGGCTTAAATTCGAATTTTCTCTACATAAATTTGCTCTTTTTTTGGCATAGACAGTGTAGTTGGGTTGTTGTCTCAGAAACGTCGACCTGTATTTAATTTGTGGTGTAAAGGCTAGAATGTGATGTTCAAATTACATGTAGCCCATGACTTCTGCCAAAAGCTCATAAGAAATAGAAACAAAATGGATCTGATGGAAATATAAGGAGCTTAACTGTATTTATTTTGATCAACCACTTTGTGTCATTGCTAATAAAGATATCATCAAGCAATCCAGCACTCTATTCATTCCACATCCTAGTTATTAATAACCATCAGTGTACTGATTTAATGGGAGTCTATTGTCAATCTTTCAGCTGTTATTGAACATGTCCGTGATGGTTGCACAGTAAGGGCATTTCTGCTGCCAGAATTCTACCATGTAACAGTGATGTTTACTGGTATCAAGGTTTGTATTTTGGAATGTGCTGGCCATGCATCACACTCGTCTGACATAGACATGGTGGTGTAGCAGTTAAACATACTGGTAAACCCCTTTCAGTGGCTGTTATAATATCGGAAGATAATGTCCACGGCTGATAGATTGTCTGAAAAATGAACAGTTAGCCTGATACCCGTCCTCCTATTTGCATCATGTGATCCAAGTTATAAGTTATTGAAAATACATGTATTACTGCAGTGTGTATGTTAATCATATGGCCAGAGCTTCCAACACATCCACCATGTTTACATTTCATAGATTACAAGACATTTTACATTGTATACATGTATATGTTGTACATGTAGTTCAATTTTTATTTTCTTTTGTTCTTGTGTATGGTAATGTATGATAATGAGACAGTACAAAACAAAGGAAATTAAAAATTGAACCACAACATAATAATAATTTATATACTGTCAGTCACAAACTACATTTGTACTATTAAGTGTGACACCATGGAACTGAAGATAGACCAGAGCTAATTGTAATGGCAATAGCCATTCTTGCTCCCTAATCAACTCTGAGGACACTTCAGTGTTAACTACTACTTATTCTATTTCAGTGTCCTATGATCAGACGTGAAGGAGACAAAGAAATTCCAGAGCCATTTTCTGATGAAGTAAGTAGAATATCTGTGATGCTATACACTGTACATGGATGTTTTGAAGTGTGCTGTCAGTAGAAAGTATGAAGGCCTCACCACTGATTGACCAAATTATAAATTCCCCCAAAAATAGAAGGTACATTTTGGAAGGTTTTGCTGCTAATGTCACAATCAATGATGTTTCTCATACATACATGTGAACTGTATAATTTTACTGAACTTAGTATCAGTGCATATTTTAACAATTACATGTATATCTCCTACCTTAGGCAAAGTTTTTCACAGAGAGCCGTTTGTTACAGAGGGAAGTCAAGATTGTTCTAGAAGGTATGTACAAGTATGTTGAGTATAAAATTGTCAGATATTGTGTTATGCACCCCTTTAATAATTGCCAATAGGTTTTCTACAGGAGGGCTAGGAAATTACATTGTAATTTCCTTCCACAGCTTGCAAGTGTTTCTGCCTCATAACTAAAATTGTATAGATTGATAAAGTGGGCAACTACCTCATATTTTGAGTACATGTACATTGTAAGTCTTGGCTGTAGCACCTTAAGCCAACATAATGATACATGTAACTATATCTAACTAATGGTTATTCTTATTGTTTCAGGTGTATCCAATCAGAATTTCCTTGGGACAATAATTCACCCAGTAAGTAGATGCTCTTTATCTGTTTTCAACCTTTTAGTTCTATTCCAGTCCAGTTTTCTTCCCCTAACATAAATCCTTCACATGTGACGTTTGATGTTACCTCTAATCTTACTGATTTTCCCTGGTCTGTTTGCATTCTGTTAGGCTGGAAACATTGCTGAACTCTTGCTACGTGAGGGATTTGCTCGGTGTGTTGATTGGAGTATGGCAGTACTTTCTAAAGGGCATGATAAACTTCGCGCTGCAGAAAAGTAAGTTAGTGTGATTTGCATATTTTCTCATAATTTCCAGAAACAAAAACAGTGTTGGTTGCAGTTACGTGTACCGATATTTGAATCTTAAGTTCAAGAGATAATTGTGGCAGGTAATTTAGGGTAAAACAGCCAAGTTCAAGAAAAAAACTCAAGATAAATGCTTTATTTGATGGGGGATTTTTTTCCCTGTCTCTTACTAGTTTTATTCTTGACTCAATTGCTCCCAATTTCTTTCAAGTTTTCTTTCCTTCTTTTTCTTTTTTTTTTAGGGGGGGGGGGGGGGAGATGAGGGGAGGTAGTTTTTGTAATTTCATGAATTCATAATAATTGTTAAGTAGTGTTAACTCAAATTACTTTTAAAGAGGTTTTTGACTAAATCATTTTCACATGAACATTTCATGTAATGTAATAGTTGTGTTTTTGTTGTTAATGTCGTGAGAATAGGTAACAATAAGTTGAGAAATTTGGTGTGGTATTGTGTCATAGATTTGCTAGAGAAAAGAGGCTCAGACTATGGAAGGACTATGCACCCAGTGCTCCTGTAGTTCCCATTCAAAATAAAGAGTTCACTGGAAAGGTAACTTGAAGCTGAGAGTTGTTGAAGTTGAAGTTGTGTTTCAGACTAGTGAATGATTAACTTCCTCAACAACAAGTAGCTAAAACTGAAGGGATGAGAGCATAAACAGCCTAAGTATGTGTAATTTTAGGACAGTTTTTGATTTTTCTCGGAAATGAAACAAATTTTTGCATGTGACCTGGAAGCAATTCGATTGAAAAACATTGTCTGGTATATTTTTTTTTCACTGATTTTTGTTTCATTTCCCAGCAAAATCAAAAAATGACCTAAAACTACACATAGGCTGTTTATGCTCTCAGCCCTTCAACTACAACTGAACTTTGATTTTGCATCAATTTTTCCACTGGTACAAAACTTTCTGAGGCATGAGGTTGGGGTTAAAGACCAAATATTTTGTATAGATGGATGCTTGCAGTGCACTGAGTTAATTTTTGCACAACTAATCAACACAGCTACTGAACAGTACCAGATGCTTCTCTGGAATTGGGTAGTTAGAGTTTTAAGAAGACACAAACTGTGCATAATTGCTTATGAACGGTCTACAGTGGAGGACACAAGACTTGTGGGACAATATTGTTAGGAAGCATTTTTCACAATAGTCGGAAATTTTGCTGAAAAAATTTTGCTGAAAAATAGCTGATTTCTCGCATACAGGCTTGTTTTTGTGTGGTAAACATTGCCCTGTATTTTTCTCACTGTTTCACGCTTAGGTTTTGAGAAAACACGGGCCAAAAACACATGTTCACCCAAAATTCACTTACGATAGTTTTGTATCAATTTAAACCCTTTTATTATTGTCACTGTGCACGGTGATTACTGATAACTCTTCATTTTGCACATTAAGGAACACTTTCTGTATTAAACATGTTTTACTCCCTCATAACCTGCCATGCAGATGTAGATGGGGACGGGGAGCGAGAAAATGAGAGGAAAAAGGGAGGGGGAACAGGGTCGGAAAGCCCCCCCCCCCCCCCCCCCCCCATTTTCCCTCTCATTTTCCCTCTCTCCCTCCCCATTTATGCCTTCCACACAAGTAGGCCACTCCCTCACCCCTCCCTTCACTAATGTTGAAGTTTAGGAAGCATTTTGGATACACCTACAGATTCAATATGGGGATGGGGTGGGGCACAGGAATTGTATTTGGGCATAAGTGATTTCCTTGAGCAAATAAGGATATGTAATGCATGTGAGAATTTGCCCTTTGTCCCTGTAGGCACTGGAAGGTAAAAGGGCAGTGAAAGGGGATCATCCTATTTTGTTCAAAATTTAATTTGAGCTGCAAATTTTTCTAACCCAGGTTGTGGAATGTGTCAATGCAGATGCTCTGGTTGTCAGAATGCCTGATGGAAATCCAAAGAAAATCCATTTCTCTAGTTTAAGACCTCCAAGGCAAGTATGCACAACAAATTTCGTGAGTCTTTGTGTTGTACATGTCTATTAGGTACATTCTATTGTTGTAGGTACACGACTCAAATTCTGTGTAAGGGAGTTAATTTCCGAAGAAACTGTGAAGCTGCATTGGTGGTGTAGTGAAAACGAATTTTTGATTTTAAATGTCAATTGAGTTGATGAGGTACATATAAATTGGCCACCTTAAAGATCTTGAACAGCTACCGATCTGAGCTCAGGTTAGCTCTTCATCAGAATATTCAAAACCTAGGCTTCGTTTTCAGAATAAGGTCTGTACTTTTCTAGCATCTTGTAACTTGAAAAATTTTTGGAGTTAAAAGTACTTAGGTAAGTTGTCATTTGGCTGGCACGTTTCACGTTTCCATGCATTGATGTGATCATGTATTATGTTCTTTTAGGTTAATTCCTAAAGAAGATGGAACACAGGTATGAGGCAGTGACCTATTTTATTTTATTTTATTTTATTTTATTTTATTTTATTTTATTTTATTTTATTTTATTTTATTTTATTTTATTCCTTCCTTAATTAATTTATTTATTTTTGCATACAAAATATTGGAAAACTTTGAGCTCTAGGTATTGTGAGTGTACAGAACCCATATTCATCGGGCTCCAGTAGTTTAAAGGACGGATAATTCTATCTAATGGATAAGGCGTCATCCAGTGGACAAAATGTACTGGAAGTAATTTTCATGCGTTGGATAGCTACAGCTGTACTTGTCCGCTGGATAAAGTTGTCTTCTCTCAGAACAACTGGCAATTAATTTCACTTGAAGTTTCCATGAGAAAAAAGTGCACACAGACTAAACTTCAACGGTCTTTAAATGAAATCGCTACCTGATCATATTTTCTTTGCTTCAACACGATTCACCAAAGATCAGCTTGGATGAGAGATAACCCTTGAAATTTACTAACGTTATTCTCTCCTGTTTTTGTTCCATGCAAAGGAAACTATCACCAGCATGAAAGATAGCAGGAAACCCAGGCCTCTGTATGATATTCCTTACATGTTTGAAGCCAGAGAATTCCTTAGAAAGAAATTAGTCGGCAAAAAGGTGAGGAATTTCTTCAATTCAGCGAACGTGTCGGCGCAGTTTTGTGTTGAAAAACGTTTCCCTCTACCCTTCACTGCATGCTGTTAGCCCAAAATAGTTTACGATTTTGCATGGAACTGGAGCCGATTTAATTCGTTTCTTCTCAAAGGATGCAGTCGGACCAGTTGGTCCTTGCCGTGAGAAGACGAACACAAATAGCTGTGCCTATTAAAGACATAGAACCATGATTTATGTTAAGTGTGGTGTTGAAGAAAGTGGCTTTTTATTAAATTATCTGAATGGCGCTATAAAGAGAAAATTCGAGGTCTCGATAAGAGTCTAAAATAATAGTCTGTGACCTTCTGCATCAACGCAGGCTGGACACTCCAACACTGAGCTAACGGATGTTGGTCGAACATTGCTGGGTTCATGTTCTATGACGTCGTTTGCTTCATATTCCTTGCACAGAGCAGCAATGTTGAAAACCAACCTCGTTCCCTGGTTGCGGCTGGAATTTTTCTGGAAGACACGTAGCCAACCGCAGCCAGGGTACTTTCTCGAGGGAGGAAAAGAGAGGACCCTGGGAACGAGGTTGTGTTGAAGATCTCGGGGATGACTATACAAGGTAGGATGGTTATCTGGAAGTGGATCTCGGTGCATGTAATGTGGCATTAAAACTCTTCATTTCCTGTTTGTATAGGTGAACGTAAAAATTGATTACATCAAGCCTCCAAGTGATGGATTCCCAGAGCGGACATGTGCCACAGTGACTATCAGCGGTATTAATATAGCAGAGGCTCTAATCAGCAAAGGATTTGCGACGGCGTTACGGCACAGGCAAGATGATGATCAGCGGTCTTCATGCTATGACGACTTGCTGGCGGCTGAGACGCGCGCTATAAAAAATGGAAAAGGATTACACAGCAAGAAGGAATCACCCATACACAGAGTGGCTGACCTATCTGGGGTGAGTCAGCGGTGCCTTTTTCACACCTAACCCCCATATATTTTTTTTCGCGTAAATAAAACTTTGTACCTTTTCGAAAAGTACTGCGCCGTTTGGCGCCTTTTTAAACCAAATCTTAACTTTTTATACGCTGTAAAAGTTACGCAATCTAGCCATCATCTGTCCCACGACCGAACTAGTAAGGGGCATGGGTCTATTCCTTACATGACGTCACAAACTGATTTGCATCGCGGTAAGTCTTTGTAAACATGCATGCAAAGCAGTTTGTGTCGTCATGTAAGGAATCGACCCATGCCCCTTACTAGCTCGGTTGTTGGACAGATGATGGCTAGATTTCGTTTCTTTTACAGCCCATAAAAAGTCAAGATTTGGTTTAAAAAGGCGCTATACGTTTCGAGCAGGTGCAAAGTTTTATTTAAGCTAAAAAAATATTTGGGGTTAGGTGCACTTTAATCATGAATACAAAATCTCAACTAGGATCAACCTGGGTTGGGTGGGAGTGGAGGAGAAAATGGTAAGTGAGTGGTGGGGTGAGGGTAAAGAAGACGCCATAAATATTACTCATTGATATGCAGTTTGCAAGAACATCCCATCTAAATTAAGTCAAGAAGCGTGGCGCGTTAACTGAATCGTAATGAGTGATACTATAGTCCTTGAAGAGCGGTGTCGATTTATAAACAAGGCACCATCTTAATTGATGTGGGATTGGGAGGACATATAACTGGAGACCACTTTCCTTTTTTGCGGATACCGCTCGATTTCAGCGGTACGATTAAGGTGGCTCCTTAGTGGGTAAGCGACTTCAATCGTGATGCCCTGAGGAAGAGTAACTTCGTCTGTGCATTGCTTTTGATTAGTGCGCATGCTCTCGCCAGCTGTTTCTTGTGTGCTTAGTTGTTTATTTAAAAAACGTAGCTCTTTGTTTATGGGCATCATGGTTTTACACAATCCAATCTTCTTTTCTTGCTTTCAGTCAAGCAAGGAAACTTTTTGCATTACAGTACGTTATTTTGGGAGCTAAATATTTTAACTTTGAGTTAACGCTGAATTGTGTTCTTTTTCAGGAACCAACTAAGGCAAAACAGTTCTTACCATTCTTACAAAGAGCAGGAAGATCTTCAGCAATAGTTGAAGTGAGTAATGACGTTTTAAGTTTTAGTGCATGGCGGTAAAAAAAAATAGTTCAATAAAAATCTAAATCGGTTATTGCTTGTGTTCCGTCCATCACAGTTTGTTGCCAGTGGTTCAAGACTAAGATTGTATCTGCCGAAGGAGACATGTCTCATAACATTCCTTGTTGCAGGTAAGCGACAACTTATGGCTACATTTAACAAAAAAAGAAGAGACAAGACAAATCCTGAAACGGCCGGTAACCTTAAGCACTCACATGTTATGAAAACTCAAGGCGGATAATCATTTAAGTGTCAGACTGAACCGATGAGTACAGTTCAAGCTCAAGTCATATTGGCCTACAGAACTCCAATACAGCTTTCAATCAAAATCTTAAATACTATACTGATTTTGAGGCATGTTTCAGAGGCTGTTGGTGGCCAAAAAAGACATTGTAAAAAATAAAATAAATGACAAAAGGGCTGTCACCACGACCTTTTGAAAGAAAGATCAAAACTAAAATTTATTCGATTTACGCCGCTTTCAAATGTTTGTGGGCGAAGTTAATATAATTTCGATTTACTGGATGATATAGTGCCAAGATTTCGCCCTGCATTAGGGTCCTGCGATACCTTGTCCCGTTTAGGTGAGTTATCACGGCCTAAAGTGTTCAGGTGACCCTCGTGCTGTAGCTGTGGCATGATCCTCCCCTTTTTCTAGGATGATCCAAGTGCAAGGAACATCTTAACACCGTGCACTACGGTCGCCAACTTTAATCATCCCATAAATCTGAAAATTTGGGAATGTATCATGTCTAGCTTGCTTCGCCCGCTGCGATCACCCTCCCTCGGTGATCCTTTGATTTGTGGCCATTCTGGCCGTTTCAACCCGTTTAATGATCACAAGAATACACGGAATATCAAGCAGCTGTTGACACTCGCCTTTTGGCAAAAATAAAGACTGAAAACCTTTTTTGCGGTGTGTCTATTTCACAGGTATCACGTGTCCCCGCGCTGGCAGAATAGTTACATCTCAAGGTATCATTGCCACCGAAGGAGAACCTTATGGGGACGAAGCGTTGAGTTTCACCAGAGACCTGTGTATGCAGAGAGAGGTAAGAGCTAATAATGAAATCTTCAATTGACTCCTGGAAGTCCAACTGAAAGTATTGGCATTAATTTCTGATTGGGGTTGAAAATAAAACCGTGAAATGGACTAATAATAATAATAATAATAATAATAATAATAATAATAATAATAATAATAATAATAATAATAATATTTATATGGCGCAAATTCAATTATACAATTTTCAAATGTGCCTCACATATATGAAATCAAATCAACTCTAAATAAATCAAATCAAATCAAATAAATGTTGGTTTTTGTGGAGAGGGGAAAACCGGAGTACCCAGAGAAAAACCTCTCGGAGCAGAGTAGAGAACCAACAAACTCAGCCCACTTATGACGCCGAGTCCGGGAATCGAACCCGGGCCACATTGGTGGAAGGCGAGCACTCTCACCACTGCGCTCTCACCACTGCGCCAACCCTGCTCCCCCTATTAATTTGTGCTCTGTTTTCAAACGACACGAACTTACATTACGGTTATATTTTGCTGGCTCTGTTTAGGGTTGAGAATAATGCAATTTCTGTCCACAATTTTTGTTTGTATCACTAAGTTGAATATGATTGAAATAGAGAGTGATCAAAACCCTTATCCTCGCTGCCGTCTACCAACTCCTCTTCTGGGCCATCATATCATCCTGTGTGTGTTTTTGTTTCCTCGATTTCCGATTAGGTCGAAGTCGAGGTGGAAGCGATCGACAAGGCTGGTAACTTCATTGGCTGGCTGTTTGTGGATAACACCAACCTCTCTGTAGCGTTGGTTGAGGTAAATTGCGTCAAAATACAAATTTTGCTTCTTAATGTTGCTCTTGTAAGGGCGCGATAGCGTTTAGCCTGCAGTCCAGGCGTGTTTTGGGGCAAGTGAGGGCTGATTATGTTTTGCGAAAACGATCCTAGGTTATGAACAAGGAGACTGGGGAGAGAGACAAATGTGAACAAGGGTGTGGGCGCCAGGCAGAAAGACGAAAGAGCGGGCGTCATCCGTTTTAATTGCGCATGCTTTGAGATCACCACTTTTTTTGCGAACTGTCCGCCATGTTTGTTGAGCTTGCGCAGTAGAAACGAAGACGGACGATGCGAGTTGAATATTGAATATTTTAGAGTTTTCATCATGGGAGTTGTATTTATAAGTAATGTTCTCCCTTTTTTAACATAATTCTACATTATAATTATTTTCACACGACCCCACAAGCTTTTAGCTTTGAACCTATCGGGTTTAAACAAAGGATATGTACATGTATGTATGTAGATTTAGTTCAGTCCCTGATTATCAATGCGCAAGTATGGCTTTTCCAATTTGGTTGTTTGGGTTGATCCTTAATTTTGCCTCTGTTTTCATAGGCTGGTCTTTCTCAAGTCCACTTTACAGCTGAACGTTCCAGTTTCTATCATCAGCTTACACAGGCTGAAGAGCAGGCGAAATCAAAAAAGATAAAGGTACGACTACCCTGGAATTCCAGAGAAAGCCACTCGCGATTGGCTTTCATTTATGACGCGCGCGCGATTTGCACGTACGATAACTAAGCAATTGAATTAATCAAACGAACTTCTTAGGGCGCGTCTTCAGTGCTGTTATTTTTAACACATTGTTTGTCGCCTTTTTTTTTTTTTTTTTTTTTTTTTCCAGTTATGGGCTAATTATGAAGAACCAAAGAACATCGTAGTTGTGGAGGAGACGGAAAGGAAGTGCAATTATAAGAAGGTGTGTAATTTTGTTTAAATATGTTATGTAGGTTTGTAGGCAGAGTTTCTTTTTATGAACTGCCAAGTTTTTATTCCCTGACTAACGTCTTGGTATTCCCTCGTCTTAGGTCGTCGTTACAGAAACAAAACAGAGTCTTTCGTTTTGGGCGCAACACGTTGACTCAGGTGAGTGATTGGCCGTTCCTTTCTTTCCCAAACAGTTTACTTGCAACTGTTCAGGCTCCGAGTTTGGTTTAAAAGAAGTCGGAATTACATGCTCTATGTTTACGCTTTACTTCGAAGATTTAACACCTACTTTTTACGCCAATGAGGCTTACTAATGTTTTGGCGCTGTTTCTGGCAGTTTGGGGCTATTTTTTTACTGTAAGCCAGCAATTGCAGATACGGCATCTTGAAGGCACAACCCTCTTAAAATGTCAAAGGATTGGCCCAATTTTCCAACAATGTCTTCATTTTAAAAATGGGCGTATCCTGGATATCCATTAAAATCTTTCAATTTGATGTGTTGGGAACAGGGTTGGCGTGGTGGTGAAAGCACTCGCCTCCCACCAGTGTGGCCCGGTTTCAATTTCCGGACTCGACGTCATATGTGGGTTGAGCTTGTTTTTGGTTCTCGTCCTTGCTCCGAGGGGTTTTTCTTCGGTACTCCGGGTTTCCCTCTTCTCAAAAACCAGCATTTCCGAATATTCCAATTCGATCCGAAGTTTCAAGGCTTGTTAAACAAAGCTGATTTATTTTCCTCCTACAGATTCATTAAATTAATTAATTAATTTTAAGGTTAAGCTAAAAGGAGAGAAAGCAACTGTTTTCTTTATTTACCATAGGTGGCCAGCTAGAAAAACTCATGGATGATCTTCATAAAGAGCTGAGTACTAACCCGCCATTACCTGGATCATACACGGCGAGGAAAGGAGATCTCTGTGCAGCTCTGTTTGTGGATAATAACTGGTATGTCAGTCTCTTTCAGCTCAAAGGTAGGGTTTCACGGCTCGGCGCATGTGCAAACTATAACGTTAGCGCATTCGATTCCATTGTTTACAAAACAATCGGAAGCGTGAAGATGACTCTCGCAATAAATTTGCCTTTGAAAATTACTCGGTCAGTCGCGAAAACGTAATGATTTATAAAAGGTGAGATTGCTCATTAGAATCAATTTTGAATGTTTCGACTCCATGCATAAAGTACATTTTAGTTTTGTATGAACCACATGTATTTCAGTAACACAGACCGTAATTTTCTGCAAGCAGAATGATAGTCTGCGCGTAGCCATACGGCTACACGCAGGCTAGCAGAATGACTGACGCCCAAATTTCACGGAAGATGTCAACGGATGTATTGAACATCGAATTTATTCTTCGGCCCGAAGGTTTTATTCCGGACCGGACGCACAAGTTATGTACTCGCATCTAGTTGTTCGTCCTGACCGCTGAATAAAAGTACTGAGAACGCATTTGAACACCGTTAGCCTCGACCTAAAGTAAAATATTCACAAATTATAGCGAGAAGATGACCTGTTTACAGCTCTGTCTATTTTTTAATTTTCAAATTTGTGGCACCTTCCCGCCGGTATTTGTGAATACTTTAGGTCGAGGCTAACGGTGTGCAAATGCGTTCTCAGTACTTTTATTCAGCGGTCATGGCGAAATCGAAACTGGACTATTGAGTGGGCTACCTTCATGGCTTGCAAATGCGCCAAACCGTGAAACTATCCTTTTAACGTCATTTGTTAGTTTTGCATGCGTCGTTTTCGTGACAGACCGTCACGAAACGACGCATAGCGCACAGTTGGAGGGTATTGCGTGACTAAAGTGATCACTGAAAACGGAACGGTCACTTTTTAGTCCGTCCTCATGTTTGCCGCGTGTCATCGCGTTGTTGGGTCGTGTCTTGTGTCGCAGAGCGTTCCGCTGTCAAAGAGCGCCTCCTCTCTTCTCTATAGTATTTTTCAAACTTTAATTAGACAAGAGAAGGGTACTGAGTTCTCACTGGCTTTTGTGTGTTCCTCCCTCTTTTCTAGGTATCGAGCGCGCGTAGAGAGCGTTGCTTCACCCAAAGAAATTCACGTGTTTTACATCGATTACGGAAACGTAAGAAATGCTTTGGTTTTTTCTTTGCCGTCTCTTTTGACTCTTTCGGCAGTGCCGAAAGTTGAAGTTCTCGTTGAACTTCACTTGTCTTGTCTTTTGTTATTTCGCAGAAAGAAGTGTTACCCCTAACAAAGCTTTGTCCACTTCCTACAGCCTTCCACAGGTAACCCAACCAGACATTTAGTTGTGCGCATTTCTTTGATTTTTGAAGCGTTAATTACACCATGGAAAGCATTAGGCCCGGTATCCATGGAGGCAGGGTCCACTGGCATTAACCGGGCTACCAGGCTAGGAGGTTTAAAACATAGCCCGCCTTTGACATGCAACTCACCCAAGCGGGATAATCAGTATGCTACCTTTTGAGCAGCCCTTAAGCACAACAAACAAACAAAGATGGCTGACAAAAGAAACTTTTTGGTGGCAACTTTAATTCAGTATTTTACCGCTCTTTCCGCTAGCGGCCGCTTTTCAGTATGTGGGGTTGTTATTTTGCACTCTGCTAATTGAATGAGCGTTCTCACCAGAGGCAGTTAAAGTGCTACTACGATAAAAAAAATCACTTGTCTTTTTTCTTCAAATTTCGAAAGTGTGTTTGCTTAACAACCGACTCGTGAAATTTCAAGCTTTAATTTGGAGAATTCAGTTTTGTATTTTGACTGAAATATTTCTATTAAGTGTCCGCCATTACTAACTTCAAAATCTTGAGAGAACTGGATCGAGGACATAATGACGTAGAAAGCTGACAAGCGTAAGAATGCAGTGTGTTTAAACCCGGCTGATTTAGTATGCAGCACGGGAATTTTGAGCTTTCAGACTCTCAAACTCGTGTTTTGCATACTTAATAAGCTGCATTCACACACTGCAATTTTAAACCAGTGAGTAATTGACGTCATTTTATCCTGGATCCAGCTCTCCAAGGCCTAATCGGTCAGTTATGAACGTGAGTAATGGCCGACCGTTAAATAAAAAAGTTGCACTCAAAGTAAACAGTCTTCTGCTTGAAATTAAAGCTCGAAATTTCGCGAGTCGAGTGTTAAGCAAACACACTTTCGAAATTTGAAATAAAAAGACAATTGATTTTCTGATCGTAGTAGCACTTTAACGTTAAAAACTGCCCTGGTATATAACGCTGCTTTAGCTAAGCTGCGCCACCTTCGAAGGAGGGTTCGTGGTCTTTTTACCTCGGTTAGCCGGGGTAACCCGGCACAAACTGTTGCTCGTTTATTTATTTTGTTTAGAAGCTTCCGTCACGTGTACGTTGACTCAAGAAGAAAAAGAGATTGTAAGCGTGACGAGGGGCAGGCGAACGGACACAGAGGTCCCGGCGAGGCCAACCCCAACACACTTACAATAAATACAATACATACTAATAAATACAATACTATACGATACACATGCAAACGATGAACTATATAAATGAGTAACAAGTATAGCTATATAAATGTATAATATATTAATGGCTAACAGCAGTCCTGCCTCAACGATCTGCAGTGTGGGCAGATCGTTTTCCACGATCGTGTGCGTTTCTGGTTTGTTAAAATACAGCTTATAAAGTTGATTTTTGAAAGAAGTAAAGGACGAAGATTGCCTTAGGTCTACAGGTCGATTGTTCGAGTAATACAACTCGGTTAAAATAGGAGTCTCTAAATAGGGAGGTCCTGAAGCTTCGGGGGCGGAGATTGTGCGGCTACAGTTGAAGAATACAAAATATTCCAGGGGAACATCACATTTACCATTAGCTGCCTTGTAAAAGAAGCACAGAGCCTTACATTCTTGCCAGTGAGAAATTAGAAGCATGCGCAAATAAATAAGGCGAGACTTGTAGCTAGGTCTTAGATCCGGATTAGTATTACAAGATAAGATAAAACGTGTCGCGCGCCTTCGAACCCCCTCGCACTAACAAAGGCGAGGTATAACATTCAGTCATTCAACATACGGTCAGGCCTTAACAACACACAGTAGCAGCACAGGAGGCCACACATCCGATTTGCTTTTGCTAGCCCGTCTAGAAGGTTGCCCCGGACAAGTAGACAGGGTGTCCCGGGAAGGAGGGTTACCCTGTCTAGATACTGTGTAAACGCTTTGATGCTTTCTGAACAGTTGGGTCTCCCGGGTTAGCTCGGTTAGTCGGGGCACCCTCTCTCCATCTCGCTCTTAGAGCAGCTTAAAAGCTGACCTTGTGAGATGCAGTATAAACAGCGGCTAAAACGTTTTCGGCTTCCAGCTTCCAGCTCATTTGCTGAAATGGTTTATTTCATAGTTTACAGCATTTTTAATTGTTTTATTGGAAATGTGCATTCCGTGTTTGAATTTATGCTTATTTGCGTATCTTCTTTAGTTTTCCACAACAGGCTCATGAATATCTCATGGCATTTATCGAACTTCCAAATGACGTAAGTGGTGTTTTGTTTTGTTTTGTTCTGCTTTTTACAAGACTTTTATTGTTTGTTTGATTTTAACTGCTATCACGGCGATGATCTCATCCTTAATTTATAGTCACGATACTTCACGTATTTCGACTTTCTTTGATTCATTCCCCATTGGAAGATACATATTATGAACTTGCCAACTCCCAGATGGTTTTACAGCTCAGTATTGCACGGGTCGTAGGTTCGAATTCAATGCAAGCCCAATTTTCTTAGGTTTTAGGTCCTTAATTTACAAACATTATAGGTGGTTTGCACGTTACGTCATAATCGCCATGTTGGTGGACGTTATACACCTTTGCCCTCTTTTTCAAAGCGAGGCCTGGTGCTCAACCATTCGAGTGAAAATGAGTTTAATTTGCATGTGAATGGAAACTAATATCCATATGAAAAGATGAGCACCACGACTCGCTTTGAAAAGAGGCCAAAGGTACTTCGGAAAAGGCCTATTAACAATAGACTGATCTCTCAATAGTACCTTTTGTTCGTCCACCAGCATTTGCTCGTTTCTAGAGATTGGCTGCAAACCATCTACTGTGTCGCGGTGATCTTTCACCTAATGAACCAGCGAGGTTAACTGGCTGACATTCGGGAAGCTGTACTTGAATGTTGTTAGTCTTGGCCAAGAGACATTGAATACGGTACAACAACTACGGCGGATTTGAAATTAGTCCCTTGGGTGAGGTGTCCCCAGAAGAAAATCCCCCTGACATCCATTACAAACTTGTGAATTCCTCCACCCCCTAACCTGTGATCGTAAACAATCTGTAGATTTTCCCTACCCTCGGGCAAAGAATCCCATCCATCTCCTCGTATTCCCCCACGTAACTCCCTGGTTGGCCCGGGGGTCGACACCACAGGGAAGCTGATGACATATGCATAACTGTCACTTTGAACGGTTAAACATATTTCTGTATCTGTGGAAGCGTTAAAAGGGCACTTTGCATCTGTCCCAATCACATTTCGCCTTTATTTCCAGTTTTGGGCTTAAAAACGTACAAAAAACGAAGCATCACTGAGGATACGACCGAGTCAGAAGGGGTGTGGGTCTATTTTTGATTTGACCTCATAAACTGCTTTGCATGCATGTTTACAAAGACTAACTGCGATGTAAATCAGCTTGTGGCGTGAAATCGAAAATTCTCACTAGCTTCGTCGTGGGATAGATGATGGTCAGATTTTGTAGCTTTAATAGCCTATGAAAAGTCGAGATAACTAGTCAAGATTTGTTAAAAAGAAAAAAGGCGCAATGCGTTTCAAACAGATGCAAAGATTTATTTAAAGTGAAAAAATATTTTGAATAATGGTCCAGTTTTGTTCACATCCAGTTACCATTCTACTGGTGCACAAGAACCATTTCCTGTCTTTGGCAACAGATTGCAACTTGAAAAAAAAATGGCCAGATGTTTCAATAAATTATTCTTTTTCATTTATACGGAAAAATCGGTATTAACTGGTTAAGATTCTGAGTTCTAACTTTGACGAATCTCTTGATAGTTTTGTCCTGGTGCTCTATTAGAGCATCTTGACGTTAGACAAAAGTAAATTTTGTCAAAACACAGGGAAAATCTAAAGCTTGTGGGATGTGGCTGGAGTGACAAGGTTGCCTCACAAATTAATGTGAAATGGTAAGGTGAAGCCATTCTGAGGGCACTAAGGCCACAAGGTAGTGGGCATTGGGCTCAATTTTTGATTTGGTAGATCTAAGGGGTAATGCCCGCTGTTATGTTGCCTTAGTGCCCTAAGAGTGGCTTTAGCTTACCAGATAACATTAATTTGTGAGGTAACTTTGTCAAAACGCAGCCGGCCTCTGCGACAATTTCTTCTAAACTGATTTCTTGTTTATTTAAGGTGGAGGCAGTTGCTGATGCATTGGATGCGTTTAAGAATCTGGTTATGGTAACTAGACTCCTTTGTGTGTGCTCATAATCGTGATGTTTTTCATATGTACCGAACTTGAGCTTAGCCCTTCAGCATCCGTAATCTATCAAATACAGTAGAATCCTGACATGTACATAAGTGTAAGGGGACTGGTAATAAAGCAGGGCCGTCGCTAGTATGAGGCGAACCGAGGCACTGCGCGATATTTTTGTTCTTTATCCTAATTATTGTGTGTGTCGTACGAAAAATACAAACAGACTCTCTATTTTCACAGTTGCGCAAGCATTCTTTTAGGTTTCTTTAAGAGGCTATACATTGAAACGTGATAAATACCTCTTACTAACCGAGTTCGAGGTCTGTAGGTTACGAACCGAGTTTTTTTCCCGTTGATTAATGACCAAAGCCCGGGCCATAAACTAATGGGAAAAAACGAGGATCCGTAACTTACAGGACGGACCGAGAAAACGACGTTAGTAAGACTAACAAATCGAGTGTGGTTTAGTGTTGTCTGTACTCTCATCGTCAACGATATTCGTCATCACAGTGGTGAAAATGTTGTGGACTCACGAGTACACAACAAATTGCGGGCCGTACTGTAGACTAAGAATTCGGCTTGCAAAATTGACCAATCACAGCTCGCGTACTAAGTGAGAGATGTAATAAATGAATATATTAAAGAGGTGTTTTGTCGGTTTAATTTTTACCGGCATTGCCTCGGTAAAAAAAAATTCGTCTGGCTACGGCCAAGGTGAGGTTCGTTATAACGGGGATTCGTTATAAACGAACCCCATTGCAACGAATTTGTGTGAAACAGACCAAAAACTTCGTTTTCCTTAAGATAGAACGGGGTTTTGTTCCGTACATTTTACTGTAACTTTGGCCGGGCTGAACGAGAATCTTATTCCTTGTAGCGGGGACTTGGTTATAATGGGGTTCTTTTATATCGGAGTTCCACTTATCAGAAAAACGACACTGAGCCTTCTGTTGCCATTTTACGTAGCCCAACTTCCCACTGAAAGACAGAAAGTTAACGATGTTATCAGAAAAAGCCATGTTTAATAGCTCACACATACACATTTAAAGTAACATAATTTACTTTTTCTCCTAAGGCGTCCATCTTCAACTTTTGATTTACGAAACATGCCAGTAAAACTGACTTCTTAACTTTCACTTTCCTCTTCAGAACAGACAATTCATGCTGAATGTGGAGTACAAAGCTTTGAGCCAGGTAACTGAATTTGCCGCTTATTTAATTTCCACATTCACGCTTGGAATAAGTATTTTGTATCTGGTCTCATTATTTGACTCTGACGTACGAAAGAAAGTTCTTCTCCGGCGGGGTTGAGCGCGGGCTGTTTTCCTGGACACAGGCTGGTAATTAAACCTAATTGGTACTCACGTGAGCTTACGTAGTAAGACATTGAGTAAGGTCTCCTCACTCTTCCCGTGAATAGAGAGAACTTTTGTTCATATTTACGTTTTCTCAAAATTATTCATTTACTTAAATCGATTTTAACAATTAGTAATTATTAAAATGTCTATACAGTTTGTGGTCAACGTAAAGCTGCTCACCTAAGAAAAGCAAACGGGGAAAGGCAATTGCGAGAAAGTCGTGGTCAAGGGGTTATTTTTACCGTTTGCCGTAATGAGGAGATTCTACTGTAATCTCTCATAACTCAAGCGAATGTCGCGCGGGGTGTTTAAACTACGTGTATATGCATGTCGAAAAACGTATTCACTAACTAGTCAGCCTATCACGACTCTGCTTCAAGTGCGTTTTCCCGCGCTTTCCACCGATTTCAAGTTTCAACTGTGTCGAGTCCTCTTTGGTTCATGGCCTTGTTTGCGTTTATTTTGATTGGTCACTTGTCATATTATAACAGCCTTTAGACAATCCCAACCACACTTCCTGTAGTCCAGCCAACGAAAACGTCATTTCGAAATATAACTTCTCGTAATTGTAACTCTTTATCGATTTTTCCAATTTATTCAACTTGTACAATGTCGGCGAACTATCCAGGAACTGAATTACTGTGGCCGGCGTCGAGGGAAAGAAAAAAGTACTGTCATGCGCTCACGTTCTCCAAAAAACCTTGAATTTGGCCATTTCACGTTGTTGTTTGGCAGAGGACGACAAAGAAAAATACCAAAATGTCAAACGCATAGGCAGAGCGGTGTTGTTGCTCATTAAACCTATTAATTTGTGGCGTTCTCGTTGCCGTTGTCGTCGTCGTCGTCGTTCCCTAAGCTCCCTAATAGCGCCTCGCCAAACTTGTAACCGCAGAGTTCCGAGAAGCAGCAGTGACTGAGGCCTCGTCCACAATACGCCGGATAAATATGAAAACGCAACTTTATTCTTACGGGAATGGTTAAAACGATCCGAAAACGATAGTGTGGACGGGAAGCATTTAGCCGCTGTCGTCTTCAAATTTATCTACATTACTGTCGACGGGGCCTGACGCGTGCCTTTGCCTCAGCAGGATTACGTAACACTAGTTCAGGAGAACGGAGAGGATGTCGCCAAGGCTCTTGTTACAGACGGTCTGGTGACGGTTGAGAAGAGAAAAGAAAAGCGACTGCAGAAGCTTATGGAAGAGTATAACAGGGCCCAGGATACAGCAAGAAAAGCAAGGGTAAGACCACTGATCCACTTTTCGGATACATCGAGTCCTGCTGATCCCTATTGATCTACTCAATCCGGCTTGAACATCGGGGGAGGGGTGGGGTACTGTCGTTTGTTCTGACAATGGTACTACGACTAAGTGAAGTCCAAACCACAACGATAGACGACTGCGCAGGAGAAGTTCGATTTTCTGAATCACGATGATTACTGGTATTATTATTATTATTATTATTATTATTATTATTATTATTATTATTATTATTATTATTAACATTATCATTATTATTATTATTATTAGTTATTATTATTATTACTATTATTTATCATTATCATTATCATTATCATTATTAGAAAATGATCAACTCTTATTAGTGCCGAGTGTTTTAGGACTTGATAAAACACGAATTGCGAAGACTGTTTACTTTGAGAACAACTTTTTAAATTAACGGTCCGCCATTACTCACGTTCATAACTGACCGATTAAGCCTCGGAGAGCTGGATCCAGGATAAAATAACGTCATTTACTCACTGGTTTAAAATTGCAGTGTGTGAATGCAGCTTATTAAGTATGCAAAACACGAGTTTGAGAGTCTGAAAGCTCAAAATTCCCGTGTTGCATACTAAATCAGCCGGGTTTACACACACTGCATTCTTACTCTTGTGAGCTTTCTACGTCATATTGTCCTCGATCCAGTTCTCTCAAGATTTTGAAGTTAGTAATGGAGGATCACTATATAGAATATTTCAGTCAAAATAAAAAACTGAATTCTCCAAATTAAAGCTTGAAATTTCGCGAGTCGATTGTTAAGCAAACACACTTTCGAAATTTAAAGAAACAAGACGAGTGATTTTCTGATCGTAGTAGCACTTTAAAGTAGGCGCCATTTAATGCACGACCGAGCAAATGGGAGAATGGGACTAGTGACGTCATTCCATGAAATTGCTCGCGTCGCTTTCCAGTTCGTTGATACTGTATGGGATCAAGCGTTTTCAGGGCTTAGTATTTTGGCGAAAGAACTTTTGTTTGACTAAAAAAAAATGGACTTATCAAATCTATTCATAATGTCGTCCAGCGATGCTGGCTTTGACTCTAGCTCGGATTGCGAGACCGGAGAAACGGATGTGGAGTACAACTTAGAAGCCGAGTGTTCATCAAATGCGAGCGAACAAGAGACCTTAGATGACGAGGAACTAGGAGATGTCTATGCCAATGAGGCGATAGCAGACGAGGAATGGATGGCTCACAATGAAGCAGCAAGGAAAGTGGAGGAAGAACTTGAAATTAAATTGCAAAAGCGACTAAAGGTGGTCGACGAATATGCTGATTCATTGCATTTTCTTCGACGTTTTTGTTCGGGTTCGACTCGCGAGCGGACACAAGCGGACCAGCACGTCTTTCCTCTTCTGAATAAAATGAGACACAGAGAGATATTTTAGAGGAATGTGCTCTTTAAACCAGCTTAATTTTACAAATACAAATTGAGTGAAAGACGTGAAAGAAACGTATTCACACACTGTACTGCTATTTTCCCGCTCTTTACAAAATCATAAAAATCGCGGTTTTAACCAAAAGCAACAATTTTTGCGGTATGTTTCTCAGGTATATACAAATATTTATTGAAGCCAAAAACATTTTCTGGGTTACAGGCACTTTAATGAGTTTTTTAAAAATATTTTAAAGCATCACGTTAAACGTGTTTAGTCTTTTACCACAAGAATTTGAACACGAAAATTTTATTTTTTGCTGAAAGTGTACATAAATTTTAAGAATGCGCAAGATTTTGTTAAGAGTTGGTCATTTTCTAATAAAGTTTTTTCATTATTAAAAAATATTATATTATTATTATTATTATTATTATTATTATTATTATTATTATTATTATAAGATTCGATAATTTTGTTATAGTTATGATTTGACGTTGAAACCATTTCCCCCTTTTATTATTTTCCAGTTAAACCTATGGCGTTACGGTGACTTCACTGAGGATGATGCCAAGGAGTTTGGATATAAAGTCTAGCAGTCGACTTCCTCCTGTTAGCTCAAGAGTCTTGTAACTTCTTCATGTTACGGAGTGATTAGTAATTTACGTAGAAAATAATCCGTGGCCAATTGAAGCAGAGTATTTGTAGTCTCAAACTTTCAACTCTGCGAAGTTCTTTAAGCCACAGTGAGAAAGGTATATTTTTATCGCTTTGCTTTTCGAGGAAAAGTCTGTCTCAAAACTGGGGCTCGAAAAATAGGCTCGTTTTGTGCGTACTCAGTTCTTAGCTGAATTTCCTTAACTCGCCACAATCGCGTGAACGTTTTACCTCTCATCTTGTCGGAATTTCTATTTTAATAATAATCGTAGATTAATTTAATCTCATGCTGTTGAAGCAAGTGAATTTGTGAGCCTATCGTAGAGGAAATTCACGCAAAATAAATAAATGGAAAACGAAAATTTCTCGTCTTGCGTGTTGTTGCTTTCTATTGTTCAAAAAAGGAGAAAACTGAAAAAGAATGCTTATCATTTGATTTGTTTGATTCTTTGCCCGAGATACTAGGAGCGGGCCAGTGAATGAACGTTTCAGATATTGCACCCTTTTGGGAAATGATTGGCTGTTGTTTGGTTTCGGTACAGTTTAAGCCCACCTTTCGAGTCGAAAATACCAGTTCTCTCTGCAGTATTGCAATGAATTGATTGTGGTAGTTGCTTTCGGTAGGGACTTTTCTAGATGCTATATAGACTAGCCCGTCGGATGTCGCATGCCGTCAAATGATACAGTGCTGTTTTGTCATGAAGGTTTATATTTGTCATTCATTCTTTGTCATTCAAGGTTGCTGTGCTAAGAAGATGCGGTTTGAGATGAAGATCTACAGAAAACGTTGATTTATGTACAGTACCTTAACTCTTTTCCAACAGGTTTACCAAATATGGCTCATTTTTCCACCCTGCCTTGAAAACCCACAACTTTCTCAAATCCCGGACTATGTTTGAAATGAACCATTATGGCCAAATAATCAGTTGTTTACACTTTTATCATCCTCTAAACTGGCCAAAACTCCAAATTTTCATTGAATATGACCTTTTGTTCTTTTGCAAAACCAAAACACGCCCCCGGACAACACCGTAAAATACGCAACTTTGTCTTGAAAATTTTAAGACAAAAATTCCTCTTAAAGCTAAAAGTCTACATTGCCAGCAAACTTCGACTCCACTTCTTGCCATCTTTTCCATAATTTTCTACTCGCTTCTTTAGCGCGACGTGGATAAGGCGTGGATAAGACTTCAGTTGCTTTCACTTCATTTTCGCGTTTGTGACCCAAAGGAATTATGGGAAACTCTTGTATACCGGCAGCGTGAAAGTCCGCCAATTTCCATTTCAGAAATTTTTTAGAAACATGTCGAGCCATCCGGTCCTGCTGACAAAATATTGCACCGATTGGGTTATTTACAAGTCAAAACTCTCCGAAATTGCCATGCCAGGTCCCGGAATCCACTCACAAAACGACTTAAGACAACTTCACTCCGTGAATTGCCATCACTCGCTCGAATACTTTGAGCGGCCAACTTCGTGTGAAATTGCTTCTCACCTCTGTTTTCTTTCAAAGGATTGCCTCTACCCATCAACCCAGCTTTATGATGCCAGGCAGGGGGCTTCTGAGGTGGAAAATGGCTCGGAAAACACACTTATAAATAAAATAAGTAACGAATTGTAGCTGCAGTGATCGTTTAGAAATAAAAGACGAGCGTGACAACAAAGATAGAGCCTTCGGTGTTGTGGACCAGCGAAATCTCCGTGGTAACCCCTTATATGGAGTAACCAGGTCGATTTGACTTTCTGCCTCCGGAAATTGCAAAACAAAAGCGACCAAATCGCCGGTAGAGAAAGAGTTAAGATATGACACGGATAATAACATTTCAGAAGTGCGGTAAAATTGGATACAAAATATCACTCAGTTAGCTCTCGATATCCTTGAAATACTATCGCACTTCCTTGTGCTACTGCGGACAAACCAGCTCCCTTATCCAGCAACAGGCGACCCTGCAGACCCGTGCAGTGGGGTCTCCCATTAGTATCAAGGGCATTGATGTCACTTCCTTCTTCGATAAGGACTTGCACGATATTTGCCACTGAAGCCAAGCGCAGCCGCAGTGTGAAAAGCAGTGCCTCCTTCAGAATCTGCTGAGTGGACATCCGCTCCATACTCTAGGAAAAGGCCAGCCAAGGGTGCTTACCATTTGTCAGAAAAATCCGGATGGAATGACCGTTGAATAATGGTAAGCGATTTTCCGAATTTACCGACCAACCGGATGAGATTGGCGCTTACTATTTACTACGAGGCGTTCTGTCATGCGCACTCACTCGTTCTGGCGTAAAAGGACCTGGAAACGGAACGATTCGCTCAAATGGTAAGCAAATTTCACCAATGGCTGAAGCATGGTATAAAGAAGAGCTACCTTCATTATCTCTGGACTCCATGCCACATCTGCTCCACCATCAAGAAGTGAACAAGCGGTAGATTTGTGATTGAAAACGGTGACGGTGACGGTGACAGTGACAGTGACGGTGACGGTGACGGTGACGGTGACGGTGACGGTGACGGTGACGGTGACGGTGACGGTGACGGTGACGGTGACGGTGACGGTGACGGTGACGGTGACGGTGACGGTGATGGTGATGGTGATGGTGGTAGTGATAGTGATAATGATAATAAGACATCGGATCCCCAGAGTCTTATTGCATTACTCATGGTTAGGGACGGATGATTTTCGACTTGTGATTAGCGCTCTTTGTCTCGGTGTACGACTTGCCCCCTGTAATTCTAACAACTTGACTTCAACATCACTACCAAATCGCAGTTGACCAGGGATGGAATTACCAGCAAATATTTTGAAAGCGGGACACTGAACGTCTTAGTCTGGCAAATAAATCTCAGCTTCCACAATTTAACTTAAAGTATCAGCCAATTTGAACATAAAGTTTTCCACTACTCACGTGCATACCTGAAAAACTCGAAAATAAAAGAAAATGAAATAAAAGAAAAATAAAACATAAAAAATGAACAAAAAAGCAAATACATAAAAGTTCACGATGATATGCCAACTGGCATATCCACTTTTAGTATCTCGTCTTAATTTGTTAAATAACATCTTTCACTGAAGTTCTTCATCGATCCCACAGTTTTAATAAGAAAAGTAACTTGAGTCGAGACGTTACCTCCACCTTCATATGGCAGTGACTGCGTACATTTAACCTTAGTTTCACCATTATATTTTTTATGTAATTTGGTGTTCTTCCTTGACCTCAACCGTGTCATAACAAGCGAACCGCTCACCATTTTTCTGGACAGTTGCCTTGACGAAGATCTTGACGTAGATCTTCAGTCCGTGCAGCTTAGCTATCATGCAAGCCCCAAACACGTTTCCGAGATAACGCTTACTCTTTTATATACTCTTACTCTTTTATATACTCTTTTATATACCATTTTTTGACAGAAAAGGTACCCCTTTCGCATACCTTCCATTTAGAACAGGTAGCAGTCATGAAAGGGTGACAGAATTCCCTACCCTTTCATATACTTCGACTCGTGAAATCCTACCCTTTCATATACCTGAAGCGTGACAAAGGTACCCCTTTCGGACGGAGCCTCCCCCGTATAGGCCATTATAGTACCCCTCCCCCCCTCCCCCCCAGGGGGTCAACCTACTCTACTACTAAGAATTTTCCTTGATTTTGATTGGCTAGCATGGGCTAGGCTCCAGTGCAAATATTCAAGACGTGTATGGAAAGACTCCTCTGATTTGTACTGTGGAGCATTTCTCTTATGGCTCAGGGAATCGATCATTAGCTGTGGTTCAAACATTGTTTGAGGCAGGAAGCTCTGTGAATACCACCTACGAGCGCGGGAGATCGGCAATACATTACGTACCCGTCAAATGCAACGAGAGAGTTGTTTTGTTCTCCTACAGTATGGTGCCAATGTTAATCTTCCCGATGAAAACGGAGAGACGCCTAAATATGCATTTTGCTGCATCATTTGGTAGGACGGCTTCCATTGAGTGGCTCCTTGAGCATGGTTCAGACTTGGAAGCCTTGGACATCGAAGGTCGCACCCCTCTCCACACGGCTGCTCACGAAGGATACCTGTCTTCCGTTGAGTTGAACATTGTGCTAATGTTCATTTGGCTGACACTCTACTGCCGAGAGAGGACACCTTACTGTTGTCCAGCTTTTCGTTGAAAATGGCAGTGATGTTACAGCTGTTGACAATGAAGGTAGAAACTGCTTTTCAGCTAGCAACAGAAAGTTGAAGTAGTTCAGAGCAACCAGCCGTCTCTTCCCAGGGAGGGATACCCCGAACCCGAGTGAGCAGCGGAAATCGAGCCTATGCGAGAAACTGAACCGGGCAAACGACCGTTAGAAACAATAGGGGAAATTAATTTGAAGAAGTATTCTGTGTATGAGGTTTTGTAAGTAGTGATGTGAATATAGTTTTTTAAGTCAAAACGGCCAAAACTCCATAACAGTTGCATCGCAAACATTGTGACGTCAACTCAAACCGATTTGCACTGGTAACAAAAACTTGAACTGAACTGAACTGAACTGTTTCGACGAGAAATTGGAGTTTTCATAACATTTGGATGCATCGGAAGCATGAGTTCTTCGACTTGTAGGGAACCGCTGACCGAAAAAAACGATAATCAGTTACCACCACTTAGTCACACGGGTAAACCTCTCATCGATTTTGCCGAGTACCCATGCAGGACTCGTTATATTGACGTGGTCAGTTTATTTTGGATCACATGGTTTGAACCCGCGGCGTTCTTCTCGGTTATGTTACCGAATCTGATTATACCGTAAATACATCACACAAAGAATTGGCCATGAAGGGCGTGTTGATAATAGCCGTTACAGACCGTATGGTAAACTCGAGGCAATCATGAAAAATATGAACAGGTGTAAAGAACGAAATCAGTCATCGTATAGTCAAACATACTATATTTCATATATTGATAAGCAGTACAACTCGAACCCTAGTTAAACTTCAACTTTCTTCTGCTAAACTCCATCACTATCAGGGATTTAGGTGCCGGAAAGGATGTGAACTTTTCGACAACTCAATTTGGTTGTTTTTTCAAGCCTGCTAAAAACGCATGTACTGTCAAACTACGAAGATCGCTCATTTTAATTATTTTCCATTAATTGAAAAGTTCACTCTGAGAAATGGTGTTCTGTCCTCATGAGTAAAATACAGATACTAGCTAGCTTATCCCAGAGCCGGAGCAAAGTCATGGAGTATACGCTGGGTTATTGCCAGTGTTTTGTCAAAAACATTTTCTTAAATCAAAATGCCCGTGCAGCATCAAGGGATAGATTTCTGCTGAATTCTCGAAGAAAGAACGCTTCTCCAAAAGTCAGTTTATAGAGATCTTTGTTTGACGGAGCCACTCACCGCAAAAACTGGCGAAACATGTGTTTCAAGTTGTAATACATCCTTACCAATCGTTTCGGATTCGTTCCCGGCTTTGTAGCATTTTCTTTTGAGCTAAGCATCAACACAAAGAGCGATGAACAGCCCCATTAATTTACTGGCAAACTGATCTAGAAACGCGATCACCATGTTGCCCTACCAAAACTCTAATCCGTTTACGGTAGTGCTAATATGCCAGAGAATCAGTATAATATGTACAAGGTTTTACCTCTAAAATATAAGTTGACTTATTTTCCTATGTTACAAGACAGTTAAAACGAGTTTTCGTTTGTTTTGTTTTTTTAAAGATGCAACCGTGGCTCATATATGGCTCATATATGACTGCCGTCTTCACTACATAATTTACGTGATATATGTACAGTAAAGAAAGCTTCGGCTCTCAGCCTCCAATTACAATAATCACGCCTTTTCACCGCCTTTTCGTTTTATCAGGGCATTCTGGTTTTCCATTTCTCTGGCTTCCTCACTTCTTCTTCTGTCTGCATTCTCGTTTTCGGCAGTGGCCTGTGCTGATTCACCCTCGACGCGGTCCGCTTGTTTGTTGTGTTTCGTATCTTTTTTCCATTTCATTCTTCTATTCTGAAACCACGTTTTCACTTGGGTCTCGTTCAGGCCTAAAGTTTGAGCCAGTTTAGCGCGGCTCGACGTATCCAGGTACTTCTGTTCCGAAAATGTTTTCTCGAGAATGCGTAACTGGAGATCAGTGAACACGGTGCGAGATTTGCGGCATCTGCGACCGCTCGGTGTTCTGATGGTTGGCTTAAGACGAAAGTACACCGGAAGGAGTTGAGAACCTCAGGGCTAGGATCTAAGGGAAGAGAGAACATGTGTAAATTGAAGAGAAAAGGAGAGGAGAGGAGGAAGGGGAAAATGTGAAAAAATACAGACCACGCTTAAGGAAAGGCGGTATTCTGAATTTGACATCTTAGTAACACTTTGATATTTGCTGTTCTTTGGTTAATATTTCCTTGGTCTTTTCTTCTTGCTTTTTTTTGTACACCATCATCGCAGTATATTTCAGAAGAAGAAATATAGAAGAAATCATTTCTGTATATACACCTGTCCACATTAGTTCCACGTGAGTTCACATTTAAGCGTACCAGTTTTCTGAAAGCCGAAGTATATTTACTGCAGCGCATTTTCTCAAAATGTATATGGATAGAATGTCTAGTTGTAAAAGGTCATATTTGTGATGAAACGAGCATGAATACGGGCTATTCTTGTTTAAGCCGTTCGCTATTTTATATTTTACTTGGACTCTTGACAAAGGAAATCAGCGCAATTGATTATAGATTGCGCAAAAAAAACTAAGATTGATACTCAGTTTCATCCAATTCGGTTTATCAGCGGAGAAAGATAATGAATCGTTCCGAAACCATTTAAGGTTTACTGAGACATAAAGGAACTACAATAAATACAAGCGTTAAAAGTGTGAAAGTGTAATTACAAAATAGAGAATTCCTGACAAAAATGGCGCTTATTAAGAAAAGGAAAAGGAAGATTAAATTACGCGAAGTATTTGCTTTCAGTTTAGAGAATTTGAGAATTTTAAGTCATTATCGGCTCAAATTTTCTGATTTCCTCCCCTTAAAATCTTTCGCATCTGTTAACATGGTAATAAATGGCTTGAAATCGGTACTATTACGTTCGATTTTCAGTTGAACGAAACTTAACTGAGCGAGGGCAAGATGTTATGGCCTGATGAACAGACTGGCTGAACTGACTGATGAACAGACTGGCCTCGCCCTTGTTTAAAAACTCGCCAACAAGAGGATCGAAGATGATTTGAGGCCCTCCGTTTAAACAAGCCTTGCTTAAAAAGTTCGACATAGATAAAAATCTTTACCTTGATAAACAGCTGAATGTTCTTCTCGGCTTCTTGAAAATATGCCTGGCATACCAAGCTTGAAAGAGCTCCCGTTATTGGAAGGAATTTGCGGCTCGTGCGAATGGTCTTGGGGCTGCTTTGGTACCACGTAAGGAGACTGCCTCCTGATTAGAAGATCATCGATCAGAAATGAAGGTCGAATTGGAGGACTGTGTGGAAGAGGTGGGCTTTGCATGTAAGGCGATTGCTGATACAGCAGCATTGGGTCTTGAGAGAAGAACATTGTTGTGCGTTTCAATTTTCTCTTTTTTCTGATCAAAGTTCGTGATGATTTTCGGCGGGCCTTCGTTTCTGTAAGTGAGCTGACAGAGAGTTTCAATCACCTTTTAAAAAGCTAGTATCCTATGGGAGTGTCTGATCCGCTCTATGCTCGGCGCCTGTTTTGTTTTCTTTCAGAGACAGGTTCATTTAACGTGATTGACAGTTAAACACAAATTATGCTTAAATTTGAATTTCCATTTCATCTGAGTTGAAAGATTACAAATTCTGGTTAGGAATCGGCCTTTAATTGGAAGAGTGTATCAGCATAGTCGGGGGTAAACCAGGCTGAAAGGAGAACTATTCCATTTGCTTGATTTATCCCATCAACAGGTCCTCAAGCTTCAAATGGCGCTCGTTAGTGCTTTTTCGAGAGAAATTTTGGTCAATTAGTGATATCAAAACTCTGGTTGTGACAGTTAAAAACAATTACTGTTTATAATTCCAGAAGAGAATTCAACTGCGCATCTTAATAACAGAAAACAGTACAGTCAATAAAAACTGGCTTTCTTTATGTGTTTAATTAAATACGCAGTTTACGGGAAGTGAATATTTGAAAGACAGGTTTTAATTTTGTCATGCCGGTCGAATAAATATCCGACGCAATTAAATTCATTATTTAACACTTACAACTGTAAAACGTGAGAAAAATTTATTTATTTTCTTTTTTGGAAATAATCCTAGCCTTTTTAGTGAAATGTTTGAAGTTGAAAATTGATTTCAAGTAATTTATGATCGTAAAGCGGCTATTGAACCAGATCCGAGGGGAAAACATTGTCAATTATTTTAGAGCTTTGAGAGAGTTCACGACGCTAAACAAACATAATCAATGAACTGATGCGTCTGCGTCCCCTAAGCTTTTGTTATTAACATTAACTGTCATTTTAAACAATATCATGCA
This sequence comes from Pachyseris speciosa, assembly GCA_016490735.1. Classification (NCBI taxonomy): domain Eukaryota; kingdom Metazoa; phylum Cnidaria; class Anthozoa; order Scleractinia; family Pachyseridae; genus Pachyseris; species Pachyseris speciosa. Next base: position 298,397 of record JAEMWC010000011.1, read on the forward strand.
GGCATTTTGCTTTGCATTGGTGTACCGAGAGGAAATGCGTGAAGTAATGGATTTCAAAATCAGACCTGTACTTCTTCCATTAAAATAAACCAGTATTATATTACAAAATGTTTCGAATCGTTTGTAAAGTGGATCACCTCGGGACATTTGAAGTGTCAGCTTGATAAAGCCTGTAAAGAAAATGAACAAGGCAAAGCATAACATTAATCAGTCGTTTCCCATGTGAAACCCGAGAACAAACTTTCTTGGAAAAATTCATGTTTTTCTTTTACTGCTGCTGATGTATGTATGGGTTTCTTTTTCTTTATTGACCCATAAAGATGGCATGAATTTTTATTCATTTATTTAATATTTGTGCCCCTGTATATGAAGATAAGAAAAGTAGACGGTTTGATATTATTGAAATTATCTGCCGGAATCGGTTCGTCAAACGAACCTAACAAAGTGAATAATGACTTGACATCAACTGAACAACTCAAGGCTGATTTCCATGAAAACTCAAACCAACCGAAATATGTATGTTGTGAGTTGTGAAAGAAATCTCATTTTAACTGAGGCAATAAAGTAATTTCGCTTTCTTACAGTCAAGAATAAAACAAAATACAAACATGCAAACGTCATTTATACTGAGCAGTGAGCTGTATAGAAAATAACAGCCCAGTTCAGGCGCGGATCCAGGATTTTGAAATGGGGGGTGAATTTTCTCCACCTCAATCAGAGAAATCAGAGAAATCAAATATTATTTCAATATTTGAGGATAAGAAAAAAAAAGAAAGAAGGGGGGCTCAGAAAAAGGGGGGTGAAAATCCACCCATTTCACCTCCCCTGGATCCGCGCCTGTAGTTAGATAAAACTTTTATAGCCTGCTTCTTTTAGCTTAATTTTCGCAATATTGATTTCAAATTGACATAAGCGTAAAAAAAATCATCCAGTATTTGAGAATAAACTGAATCCGCAATACTTCAATATCCATCTCTTTTTTTTTTTTTTGGAACAGTCAGTCTACTTTTCAAAAACTGTTTTTGAACAAAAAGGTGTATTGAAAGTACCGAAAAGTAAACACATTATAAAACGCAACCGGCTCGCGGCTAAAATGTTGGTAAAGACTCAGTATGATTTCCGAACTTGCCGGAAATTTAAAGCTCAACGCAATTACGTCGAGATGAACATAGCAACGAAAATTTCCTAACTGAACGTGACTACACTTTGAGTCGGTTTGACAGCGCCTATAGGCAGCATTGGAAGAAACCGGGTCCATGAGCGTTGTTACAAAAATCGCACATTTTTTCGTTATCAGTTACAACATGGTTGATCTGGTATTTTGCGCTGATAAAATTAAGCCAACTGAAGAATTGCGCGAATTGAACAATTCACTCAAGATAAAAAGAAAAGAGATGAAATGCAAAGGAAAGAGGAAAACGTCGCACAATTGGCTTCTGATTATTAACTGAGCTACTGAGGTCAACTTGCCGATATAAAGGAAACAAAACAGGAAAAAATTTAAAAAAGAAAATAAACTGAGAAGTAAAATGATGCCTCTAATTAAAATGAAACCTTTGGGAGTGTTCTTTTCAGTTTTTACTAAGGAAGAGATTGCTGGGGAGAGAAAGGAAAGTTCTTGAAAAGAAAAGACAGCTGCGATTCTCGAGCTTAATTTCTCTGATGCTAAATTATAATTTAAAGTTAACGACGAGCGATTTCTTTTAAGAATTTGTTATTGATTTTACTTAGCCTGCTTCCATCAGTTAAGGTCGTCACTTTTAATTAAAGCCGACGAGATTCTCATGTGATAACTAGAAGCAGTGCTTCACTGAACATTGAATAGCGAACCCTGAAACACGAAGACCAACACAAAAACAAAATGAGTTTTAAATTGAAAACGGTCAATCGGTATAATATTTTTAATTCTTTCATATAATTACCCCAAAGGTCATAAAAAAAGAACCTCAGACGTTACTGAAAACGGGGTCTTTTTTCGTTAACAATACCCTTAACCATTGTTAGATATCTTTAACAATTCCAAAGAAGCAAAAAGATTTTTTTGCACGATAAATCAGATAAGAGCAGAATAAAAACTGATATTTGTTTTTTCGACCATTGTAAAGCGAAATTAAAAAAATCGTTGTCATGAAAAGCGGTCATTTCGACTTCTTTGGGATAAGAATCTTTTATCAAATTTTTCCTGTAAGTGCGCACGTACTTGATGAACGACAACAATTAATTAAATCTCTGGAAAACTTACACCATCAAGACGTCAGGCGCTCATTGAAAGCGGTTTAGGCAAGCCTTGTACATGTGTTCGGCTATCATATAAATTGCTGTAATAGTTATTAATGATTGCACCTGTGAATTGGAAGGCGTTTAACGTTTCAGTAATAGTCTCATTAAGAAACAGTTTGAGCAAGTTAAAAAAAAAAAAGATTGTTCGTATCGAATTATCGGTGGAGGCGTAACCGCGGTCCTGATAAATCTGTTGGTTCGCGGTATACAATTACGTTTGTCAGGTGTACCTACTTTCACAATCTAGTTCCCAATAGTCTCCTGTTATATGTTATAGGTAGGGCTTCTGCTGGAAGAGCTCGGACTTATTTGCCGGGTATGCGTGTGTTAACGTTATTCGAAAAAAAAGAAAGACATCTTTTCAAGTTCACCTAATTCCTAATGGCGGAGTGTAGCTGCCAGTTGTCTCGGCAGTGAGCGTATTTGTAATTATAACCCACCGATTAATTTTTGCGCGATTTTATTGGCTATTTTGGATCACGTGGTGCAAATCGCGGGACGGGTATCAGGCAATATATCCCGTCCGTTCGACATTTGTCCTCCGATTGTTCGGTCGCAAAAAAAGACAAAACATAGCCAGTTTTTCTTTAAAGTTTCTTCAATTTCAAATGGAAGAATCCAACCACAGTTTCAATAAAATAAACTCAGCGTCGTTCGGAATTGTCGTCAGATCACTTCTTTTTTCAGCGTTCTCAACTTTCAACTGAGCTGTGTATACACGATAAGAAAGTTAATCGGAGTGTTATAAAATAAATAAGCCCCTTTCTGGCTTGCTGGTACATATATTGGAGGATAATGTTCTTGGCTGAAAGATTGTCCTCCAAATTTCACAGTTGCCCTCGCTTTAGCTTCGCCTCTCGGCCAACTGTTCATTTCTCGGACAATCTATCAGCCGCGGACATTATCCTCCAATATACCAGTCACCAAAAGTGGTTTATTTAGTATTTACTAAATATCTGGCAAACGAGGTGTCGGCTCAGGCACAGGCAGCTACACAGCAAACGCAAAACAAGCGCCGTTTGTTCAGCATCTTGCTTTACAAGCATGATTACCAAGGCATGTTAACATCGTTTTCATGCTACTATTTCAAATCTCGTTGGTTGGTTGCAATTGAGATTACATTCAGATATGCTTTTTTTTCGTAGCTTAACACTGGCTTTCGTATAAAAAGCTTGCGGCAGTTTTTTCAAACAACCGTATGTAGGAACAAAACCCAATGACTTGCGCGCTTGCCTCGTTTTTCCCGCGCTGACGAAGGGCCGAGCCCGAAACGTTTGGAATTATTATTACGAAAATATGGCACTTTTTGTTTACTTCAAGTGGACACCTATATACTATTATACCTATATTATATTTATGTAATGTCAGTCGCGGATGGCCCGTCCAGTGTATTCAGTGCAGAAGGCCTCGTCGTCGCACTTCCAATCATTGCTTTTAAATTAAATCCGAAAACCAATGTAAGTCAGCCATCAGCTATGCCAATCTAGTAATTTTCTACGATTCAGAATTAGTTTCATCAGGGAGATGATTTCATATCTGCATTTTGTCATATTTTAACAAATCTTAGCCTCCATGATACTGACGTCATAAGCGGTAATTGTTATTGTATCAGTCCCAGGTTCCAATGGCTTCCATACAAACCTCTCGCCACCTTTATAATTTAGCAACTAAACAATATCCAGCACTGGTGTTTCATTAAAGTCTATTAGATTATTACCCTTACTTTAAACAGCTGCAATTTGCTCTCCATTTTTGTCGTCAAGAGATGTAGTAGCGTCGTTAATTAAAGATTAAGAAAGGCTGTTAAATATGATGTTGGAGACTTCACACGTAGCAGATAAGAGGTGAAATGATCGTTTGCTTGACAAGTACTTCCTTGATTTCCCTCTTCACTGATCTACAAAACAAATATCTGTTTCATAACGTGGTTATCTGATCTTCCAATTTTCAAGCACACAGGTGAGAGCTATTACACCATTATAATACCAAACTGGGAATGCGTAGCAACTTCATGGGTTGATGAGCTCCAAAGACAACTTTTTTGGCATTACTCAGTGGGACCTCTTGATGCGAGGGAAAACATTTGGAAACTCTCCGAATGCGTCTCTTTGCTATAACGAGACGGCACAAACAAAGTCAAAACAGCACTTGAAAGTTTTGTTTTAATTATTGTTGACTTTTATTGAAAGGCATATCACTCCAGACTACATATCAAAGGAAAATCGGGGAAATTTTAATCATAAATCGAAATTTTAATATAGATTACAATGTAAACGTCAAGTTTGCCAGGTTGCCGGGAAGAGAGATTAGAAAAGAAAACAGGTAAAATTGATAAACTGAAAACGTCTGTCCTATAATCCGTTTTGAATTCAGACTCAAATAAATCTTAGTGAATTAAAAAATAGCGAATTGAATTAAACATGTAATAGCATCTTTCTGTTTAGCTTACTATGTCAGTCCTTGATTGGATGAATTTTCCTCAGTACTTTTTACTCATGAAGCAAGATTTTTTTGCTACTTGTGAGTGAAAGCTCACGTATGCTTCTTTTACCAACGAGAGAAGGCCAGGGAACACCGCAAATTGTTGATATTCTTTACGGCGTTTCTATCCAATTCAAACATGCACCCAATTCTCGACAATTCCCAACCGCCTCAGTTCTGAACTCGACCATGCAGCCGTTGTTGTTAGAGAACCAAGTGCTTCAGGAACGCTGATCTCGCTTGAAAACCCGGGGAACCGGAGAATCGAAACCTTTGAGATATAAATTAAATTATTTTCTACGTTAAAATGTGTTTTTAAAAGACAATCATAAATTGTATGTAGAAAAACGCTTGAGTCACAGCTCTGGCAAAATTACAATTAAGTTGTTTGTTACAGACGTTTTATTTCAAAATCTCCGAGACTCGCGGGTAATTGTTTTTATAATTTGTTTATTTGACCTTGATGCACGTTTTGGCAAAAACAAAGCGTTGAGATGCCAAAACACCATATTCAATTGCCCAATTGTGAACCACGGGCATCCGTATTCTCGTGTTATACTCTTTTCTTATAACATTTGAGGGACAGTCCGGAATGTATACCTTAACCTTTTTGCAATCGCAGCGAAGTAAGTCTGATCTTAGGGGGTCTTATACCCAAACACCACTTTTTCTCCAAAATCAAACTCATTCAGAAGAAACCACCACCATGCAACTCGTTGCCATGAGTGATAACAAAAACAATGGTGTTTGAGTGTTTGGTTGCCATGGCAACAGAACAAGCTTTTGTGTTAAAGATATCTTTAAAAGTGCTTCTTTTTTTAAACAAAAATGAGCAAAAACACTTACCAGTGAGGCAAGAAACAATTTTTTGCAGGTTATGCTTGTATTGATTTAGGTACTGAACTTAAACATGTAGACTGACCCTGCTTATTTGTAGAGAGAAAAATCTTCAAAGTTTCACTTTGTCAAAAAGGGTGTTGTTAGCCTAGAATTACCATCAATCTTTTGCATGTTATGCGAGAACAATTTAATGGATTGGCTTTATTTTGGTTCATTGCCTAGAGGGTTTGTCTACCTTGAATTTCAATCCTAAAAAGCTGGTAAAAATAAAAGCATGGAAAGAGAATAGTGTTGCAATTTACAAATTCCATGCCAATTTCAAATTTCAAACCATCATAGGGTCAAGAAAAAGTTGCTGTGGTCAGGCTTTGCCATCTTTTCCAACAATATTAGTGCATAGGTGTTTGTTACACATGAAGCAAAGGGAAAAAATCAAACAGGCATGACAATGCATTTCTACAGCAAAGTAATAGCATAGGAATGGAATGAAAACAACATATCAGCTCCAAAATAGTGCAAGAATTAAATGAAAATCTTACCTCGCAAACGAGCAGTCTGGGCAAATCTTTTTTCAACTGAATCCTTTATTCAGAGAGTAAACATTACCTTCTGATTCCAAATCAAAGAGGAAAAAAGAGGCAACCCGGCTCAACCAAGCAGCCAATCAGCAAGACTCTGACGGCTGCTGCATCCTAGGAAATTCCACACGTCTTTGAGCAGGAAAAGCTCCTCCAAAACAATTTACCATTTTCTGACCAAGTCTCAGACCAGGCTTCAATCTTGCACCAAAAGTTCCTCGGGCACCTTCAGTATTCAATGAAACTTCCACCAGTGAAGATTGGAGCCCGGTCAGACAAGGCTCATGAATGTGTCTTTTAGGCCCCTTCTCCACCAACAACAAACTTTCAGCAGATTGAAGCGAGCGTTCGAACAACGTTTGTTGCATTCGCAGTGCCAATAAGCGGTTCTTTGGAATTGGCAAGGTTTAGGCCTTCTGAGCCCTTGATGATGAGCGCCGGCACCAGCAAATGACCCAAAACACAGTAATTTAAATCAATTTTGAAGAAGGAAAACAAAGGAGACTGGCGTGGAAAACTAATAACAGCTCTTTGACCACAATGACTGAACAGTACCTGTGGTGTTTCTTTGAATGAAACATACTTGCTCTGAATGTTCTTGAAGCCGGCTACTCTTTTTTACAGTAACATTCAACGTTCATTCCATATATATCACTGAATTCTGCAGTTCGTTTCTCCAATACACCCCAGTATATAATGGCTTTAGTCGGTGACCTTGTACTTGTGTAAGTCTAGTCTAAGTTACAGCAAAAACAACAACGCGAGAATTTGCCGAATGAATGATGTCTAAGTCTGCAAGGTACCGGACAAGTCTAGATTCGTCAATTTTCTTCGTGGATTGGCCTTTCGTTTTCTTTGTCTTCCCTATATAAGGTCGAATTTTTCCGAACTGAGACGCCCTTGGCAATTGAAAATTGAAATCTTTTAAAATTGTTACGCGCCACTTACGGAGGAATTTGCCTATCATTTTTCCTTTTCTTTAAAACTTTTAGTTATTTCTTAGCCCGGGGCAGGGGGGTGGGATACTAAAAAATTTAATACGGGGAGGCTCCGCCCCGAAGTCTGACTCCTTACCCTTTTATATACCATTTTTGACAGAAAAGGTACCCCTTTCGTATACCTTCCATTGACACATGGTACCCCTTTCCTATACCTTCCACTGGAACAGTACAGTCATAAGGAATGTGTGTTCGACATATTTTAATGAAGCCCTTTAAATATATAAATTACAGATTTCCCTACCCTTTCATATACTTCGACTCGTGAAATCCCTACCTTTCATATACCTGAAGCGTGAAAAAGGTACCCCTTTCGGGCGGAGCCGCTCCGTAAAGGCCATTACAGGGAGTACTTCCCTGGTTTCTTAGTCGATCCGCACGATTTTTTAGAACATAAGAGGGCGGCTATTAGGAACTACAATGACGTCATTCGAGCCGTCATGTGATGCCATCGTCCCTTCGTGAATCTCTACGTTCATGGTTATGGAGGTACTGTACAAATTTCAACTTTCGTAGTCATGGCTCTGATGCTCTACAGCTAGACAAAGTTATCAAGCTAAAGGGTTAGGATTGAGTACGTAGGTTGCCTGAAATCATGAACATTAACTTACTACGGGACATTTAACAGTCGCTCGGTTGGCTCGATAGCACCGGTCTGCTGAATGGCGAAAGATCATGGGTTCGAACCCTTAAGGCTCAAACCGGGCCACGAACCAAGGTCTTAAAATAACTGGTAAGATCAGCGGCTATGTGCTCGACAACGTCCACCTCAGTTAAATCAGATATCGATGACCGTGACACTGAGCAGAGACGTTAAGCCGTTGGCCTTGTCTACTTAACTTTTTACGTCCCGACGTAAAACTTGAAGAGAGCGTAAGAGAAACAGCACAAAGAAGAGTACGGAACGTAGTTCCCGGTGCTGAATTTCGTCTGTCAAACGGCCCATGGTGGCCGGGTTGGGTGTGGAGGCTGGACGAAGGACTCGCGATCGTCTGACCAATGTCCATAGCCTCTGTTGGTCACGGAAGCCTCGTAAGAGGCCTTGTGCACCCCTCCGTGGCGCGGAGAGGGATTGACGATGATGACTGCTTGTGGCATGCTTGGTCTTTTTAGGGACAGCCCATTAGAAAAAAACGGAGATGGGAGGGGGGGGGGGGGTGAAAAATTTTCGGTGCATGAATTTTTTTTCAAACCCAATAGTCTGCATGATTTTTTCCCTCTGCATGAATATTTTTTGTTTAGATTACCAACGCTTGCAGGAGTTTTTTAGACAAGTTTTCTTTCCAGGAATTTTTGGGGGGGAGGGGAGGGGAATTGTCACCCCCCTCCCCTCTCCGTTTTTTTTTTAATGGTCCGTCCCTTACTGTCTACTATACGTAAATAAACTGAGTCAGGGAAACAGAGAGGGAGAGTTGAGGGCAGATAAGACAGACATCCTGTCTGATGTTAAGATGGGTGGAAGCTCAGCGCAATAAAAACTCTTTATTCTTCTTGCTATTTTGAACTGCTTTTTACAGAGATAAATGACTCTCATTTAGCTCACCTTTTATCTTGAGTTAACAAACCAGAACACCTGAAATTCTTTCAGCTGGTCGGGATTCTTCAGTGGCAATTTTATGATTAATCTGATAAGCTCGTAGACGGCCCGGGTTCCCTTCTTTCTATCTTTGGAGAATGCCATTCCGTGTTCAATGTGTATACCATATGGACCAATCGGGCGGCTTGGAATAAAAATGAAAACCACGAAGCATCTTACCGTTTACACAAAGCAAGGCATTGGCGGCAAAACAACAATGTTCTACACATTTCTGGCCAGGAAGCTGCTGCAGCAAAGAAAACTTTAAATAGAAAATAATAAATATGTCAGTGAAAAATAAATAAATAAATAATAATAATAATAATAATAATAATAATAAGAAGAAGAAGAAAGAAGAAGAAGAAGAAGAAGAAGAAGAAGAAGAAGAAGAAGAAGAAGAAGAAGAAACGTACTTTTTGCTGTGAACAGATCTCAAGTGATCCCGCTGATGGAAGTATTAAATTATCATGTACTTGATCAGTGAACCTTCAAGCCGTAGAAAACAAGCAGTACGCGACGTTTAATTTTACCCCTTTAAATATGCCCCGCCCTGAGGGCTCTGCACGTACTAAGTATAAATATCTCCATGTTGTGCAGACGACTTTCCAAAAAGTAGCTTAAATGCTATAATTTGATTATTCCACTTATGTCGCCAGCTAGATGGGCGCGAAGACTAGTCTGTCTCAAAACACTTTGTTTGTTTGTTTGTTTTTGTTTTTGTTTTGCTTTGTTTTGTTTTTTTTGCGTTGTGAAGCTCCGTACTCGGATCTCCTACTCAGCTAAGCTGCGATTAGTCAGAACGTTCATTTAGGCAGTAATCTAGAAAAGTTTGGACGACCGGTCTTGCACACAAAATAATTTTAGCAATTTTTTTTATTGCCCGCGGATTAAGTGACATGTAATATTAGACCTTTCAAATATCCTCTCACCTCAAATAACTACTGTCTGCCCAGCGTCCCAGACATTCATCCCGATATTTTGGTTGCTATAATAGATTTCGCAAAAGCCACCCCACGATCGCCAAGTGCTAAACAGTGTTCAAAGCCCAGAAAACAACACGAATCCAGGAGCCGCTCTTCCCATTTTTAAAATCTCTAAGAAGGAAATTTACCGGCAAAGTAATATAGCTGCGTGAAGCAGCAAGTGTAGAAAAGAGGGACCTGGTGATTGAGATTTAAAATATTTTCAACCCACAGCCTTCTGACTCTTTTTTTGTTCGGCCGCAAAAGGTAAGAGCTTCTGGATCAGTCAGTGACCAGCAATTAGGCACACCCACGTTTGTCAACAACTGATAAGGACTGGAGACACAAGCAAAACAAAAAGTCTTGGACGGCTTTAGTTTCAAGAGTAGGGTAGAATTTCTCGCAGTATGATGTACACGATTAATCGTTCACCAATCGGAAATCCACCGCATCTACAATTTTGTGATCCGGAAAGCAACGGCCAAAACTAAATTGGTATACCTCATACACAGCCTCTCGTCAGAGACCCCACTCTACGGAGAACTCGATACTCAGTTTAGGCTGCTAGCAGTCCGCCCTTTCTTTAAAATCCGTCGACTGAGTTCTCATCTCGGCGCGCCGGTACGTTCGCAAAACAACGCGGTTTATATGTTACAATGCGTGTACCTTAGTGCCAACCGTTTTCCTACGACATTGGAAAACGGAATTCGAACTTCCATTTTCGTTTTCCGTTTTCCTACGACATAGGAAAACGGAATTCGAACTTCCATTTTCGTTTTCCGTTTTTGCTACGACATTGGAAAACGGAATTCGAACTTCCATTTTTGTTTTCCGCTTTCCTACGACATGGGAAAACGGAATTCGAACCTCCATTTTCGTTTTTCGTTTTCCTACGACTTGGGAAAACGGAATTCGAACTTCCATTTTCGTTTTTCGTTTTCCTAACACATTGAAAAACGGAATTTGAAATTCGATTTTCGTTTTTCGTTTCCGTATTTTTGTCATTTCTGTATTTCACCTAAACCAGAAGAGTGTCGGCCCTTCCTGTGAATGAGCACAAGAAAATGAAATTATTATGGAGTTACAAATGACGCAATGAAATTGCTTTTTAGGTCCCACTATTAAGTTAAAAAAATTCAATAAGCTGTTTAGACCTAGATATAAATGTAACGTAAATATCGCATTTTTCTAAATATCTCGCAATATTTTTCTAAATATCTCGAAAAAGTTTTAAATATCTCAAAAATATCTGGCTTTATTTTCATAAATATTACAGTAACAACCTCAAAGAGTAGCCCGTCTTCTAAAATGGCAACACAAATTTCAACAAAACTCTAAACGATTTTACATAAAGTCGGCCTTAGACTTATTTTAGTACCCAGTGGCCTCCAAGAAGACTAGGGCAGTGCAGTTAAAGCAGAGTTGAAGATTATTTACTCGGAGCATTAGCGCTGCCTCTACGCGGTCTAAAAGGGACACTATTGTATGGTTTGTGTGTGAGTTAGCTTCAGGTTCAGAGGGTACGTCATTTGGAACTGTAATCACTGCATCTGACCTTTCAGCATCAGCGTCCGCCATTCTGTTGAACGGGCAATCGCTAACATAAGACACATGGCATACATTATAAATGGAGAATACTGACATTGAATCTGATTACTGCAGGCCTATATGAGGTGATTTGTTTGAATTTCTGTCACTTTATGGTAATGCCCTAATTAACATTGAACCAAGTAGCTTTCTTTCTCAATTTTCCTAGGAACATGATTTAAATAATTTTTCCTTATCAAATTCCAAATATAATTTTTTTCTAAATATCATGGGTTGTTCTAAAGATCTCAAAAAATACCCGGATATTTGTATCTAGGCCTAAGGCTTTTCATGATAGATTTGGAATATAACCTCGTACTACGATGATGATCAGTCAACTGTGCCTTCAGCAACGGACTTCATGATGATGATGCCATGATAACTGCAAAACCTTTTTACACTTCGCAAACTACAGCCTCTTAGATTCGGGTGACGGTTCTTGATTACCTCAAGATCAGAAGGTCTTCATAGCTGTTATTTAAATTTCCGCAATAAGAAAACGGCGCGACCGAAAGACTTCATCAAAGGGTATTTTCTAAGGCGGTCATCTTGTTTCTTATCATCCGAGGTTTGTTAGCGACAGAAAGTGCCAACATTCTTCTGGTTCAGGTGAACTAGGATTCACATAAGGATTTATATAAAGGAGGTTGGAATATACGACCGCTAAACGAGGGAGCATCTAGGAGGTGGTGGGGGGAGGCATGCTCCCTGGGAAATTTTGAAATGTTGGAGTAAAGTAGTTGCGTCAAAAGGAAGGAAAATGAAAAAGAGATCGACATTATTTTATCGATGCGCATTCGAGTTTATATTTACAAATCTCGGTTAAATTAAGTTGATGTGACTTTAGCAATTGAGGTCAGCAGGCTGAACAGGCTTATCTTAGCGCCCCCAGTGATGCATGCCGGACTGCAGATCCAAAATACGTTCAATTTGCGGCTGTGAGCGACATGCTCTATTGTGTTTATTGTTTTACATTACCAGGTCCTGCCTTATCTTATTTTTTTCAGCACGTTTCTGTAGTAACCGAAAGTTTTTAGATGTTAATGTCTTAATTTTAGGGGGTTCGACCGAAGCCCCCGAACCAACCTTAGATCCGCCCCAGGAAATACAGAAATGACAAAAACACGGAAGCGAAAGACGAAAATCAAAGTTCAAATTCCAGTTTTCATTGTCTTAAGAAAACGAAAGACGAAAAACGAAAATCGAAGTTCGAATTCCGTTTTTCAAAATATTAGGAAAACGAAAATGGAAGTTCGAATTCCGTTTTCCCATGTCATAGGAAAACGGAAAACCAAAATGGAAGAATGCGTGTACCTTAGTGCCAACCGTTTTCCTACGACATTGGAAAACGGAATTCGAACTTCCATTTTCGTTTTCCGTTTTCCTACGACATGGGAAAACGGAATTCGAACTTCCATTTTTGTTTTCCGTTTTCCTACGACATTGGAAAACGGAATTCGAACTTCCATTTTCGTTTTCCGTTTTCCTATGACATGGGAAAACGGAATTCGAACTTCCATTTTCGTTTTCCGTTTTCCTAATACATTGAAAAACGGAATTCGAACTCCGATTTTCGTTTTTTGTTTCCGTGTTTTTGTCATTTCTGTATTTCCTGGGGCGGATCTAAGGTTGGTTCGGGGCCTTCGGTTGAGCCTCCTTAAATTAAGACATTAACGTCTAAAAACTTTCGGTTACCACAGAATTCTGGTGAAAAAAATGAAGATAAGTCAGGACCTGGTAATGTAAAATAATAAACACCATAGAGCATGTCGCTCACAGCCGCAAATTGAACGTGTTTTGGATCTGCCGTCCGTCATGCATCACTGGGGGCGCTAAGATAAGCTTTGGTGTGCTTCTTGCTTGGGTCAGTTGCTTGTTTCTTCAGTTTTTTTTTATGAAGCACAAAGTTGCATAAAAAAGCAAGCCTGTTCAGCCAGCTGACCTCAATTGCTAAAGTCACATCAACTGAATTTAACATAGATTTGTAAATATAAACTCGAATACGCATCGATAAAATAATGTCGATCTATTTTGCATTTTCCTTCCTTTTAACGCAACTGGTTGACTCCAACATTTCAAACTTTCCCAGGGAGCGTGCCTCTTCCCCCACCACTCCCTAGATGCTCCCGCCTTTAGCGGTCGTATATTCCAACCTCCTTTATATAAATCCTTATATGAATCCTAGTTCACTTGAACCGGAAGAATGTTGGCACTTTCTGTCGCTAACAAACCACGGATGATAACAAACAAGATGACCGCCTTAGACAATATCCTTTGATGAAGTCTTTTTCCGCGCCGTTTCTTATTGCGGAAATTTAAATAACAGCTATGAAGACCTTCTGATCTCGAGGTAATCAAGAACCGTCACCCGAATCTAAGGGGCTGTAGTTTGCTAAGAGTGTAAAAAAGGCTTTGCAGTTATCATGGCATCTTGGCGTTCGTTGCTGATGGCACAGCCGACTGATCAAAATCGCAGCATGAGGTTGTATTCCAAATCTATCATGAAAAGCCTTAGGCCTAGATACAAATATCTGGGTATTTTTTTGAGATATTTAGAGGATTTGGGGATATTTAGAACATCTCATGATATTTAGAAAAAAAATTATATTTGGAATTTGATAAGGAAAAAATTATTCCAATCATGTTTTTTTCCTAGGAAAATTGAGAAAGAAAGCTAGTTAGTTCAATGTTAATTAGGGCATTGACATTACAGTGACAGAAATTCAAACCAATCTCCTCACATAGGCCTGCAGTAATCAGGTTCAACAGTATTCTCCATTTATAATATATGCCATGTGTTTT
>JAEMWC010000011.1:315000-327500 GCA_016490735.1 Pachyseris speciosa
TAAAATAGTGTGAAATAAATGAACCATGAACCATGAACCATAAAGAAACAAGCGAAACACGGAGTCCGGTAAACGAGCGACAAAGCGACACTAGACCACCCCCAGAAGACCTCAATAAAGGCCCAGAGTGCGGTGATAAGTTATCCTTTACCGTTGTTGATGTCTTAAAATATGTCATCATGAGATACCCAGTGAGAAATCAGAAGTCAGAATACTAATTCTTTATCCTTGTTGGGTATCGGCTGTGCACTGCATCAGAACAGAGAAGCACTGTACAGCAGTTAACGGCCGACATGTTTACGTGAAATTTATACTAGTGATACAATCCACGGTCTGCATGGGCACAGTAGGTGCGCAAAACGAAAGGAGATTAGAATGATTAGATATAAGCTTAAAACGAAAAGAGAGGGGGTCAAGAGAAGATTTGTCTGTTCAGCAATATTCATGCATGCAGACAAACGTTAAATGAAGGAGCGAGCAAAAGAACGATCGAACAAAGTGAAATGCCAGCATTATCAGTCGAGTAGATGGATGAGTGGATGAATAGTTTGATGGATCAGGATGAAGGAATTGACGAATGAATTACTGAATGTATAAGAGTCAAGGTGAATGGGGGAATCAACAAATATAGAAGAGATAGAGTAAGGTACTCAGACAAATTGCTTCCGGTCATCAAAAACTGTTAATTAACACTCCGCCGATTGATTCAGTGACGGTTTCATAAAATCAAATCGCGAAAGCAAAGCTAGGGTATATCATGACTTGATCTTACTAAATGCTGAAACCATGAAGTTTGACGAGTATTGTGGAAAAATACTTTTTAGTCTCTTTAATTTTAACTACCACCGTTTTTCAACTGAGAAACAAATCAAATCTGAAGGAACCTGTTTATGATTGCTTTCTTTGCCGAATTTATTGGGGAGAACTAAATATTATCATATTAACTAAGCAAAGAGAGCATTGTTTGGTTTCCTTTTATATTCTTTCTTCCGACTTAATATCGATTTACCAGGAACTGTTCTTTCGATTCCACTGAGATTTTGAGCGGGTGGGGATCCTCACCGGGTACTAGCGGGGTAGCAAATGTCTCATTAGAATGAGGCAACAACTCAGTGTCATGCGCATTTCATTCGAGCAAGATGCACTTGCAATGCAAATACATTGAAATTTATGGCGAACACTTGGGGGAGGTTTCTCCTTGATTTACAACTCGTGGATGAATTTGCTGGCGTGAAAGATGCGCCATACACCAAGTAATTCACTTCTACAGAGATTCCGTTGTTCGTAGCTCGCTGTTAGTGGGCAATCGCGCCGTGTTCCTGTCTTATTTCCTTGTGGAGTGTTGATGTTGCTGCGTTCTGTCGTGCAACTCCCTTCCCCAGTTCGTAAGATACAGGAAACTGGTTGATCGACGCATGAACAGGAGCCTTATGAACTTAATTGTGTGCTTGGACCCGCAATTACGTCGCAGAAACATCTGGGTTTCGTGAATTCAACGTAACATCAACAAAATGAGTAAGTTTGTATCTGTGAAATGTTCATTTATCATTTCGATCGCCGCTATAAGCTTGCTGTTGAAAACATCCTCTCTACGTGAAAAGCCGACTTTACGAAGCGGAAGAAGTCGCTACAGTGAGTTTTTATGCGTTATTGAAAGTTAGTATTTCAGCAACGCCATATCAAGGTTTTCGTGTTTAGTTCATTCATCGAGGCCTTGAGTTGGCGATAGCAACGAGTTGAGCAAATACTGGCTTTGTTTTCTCGTGTTCGAAGGTGTTAAAATTTCTTGGGGATAAGAAAATGCTTGGAATTCTGCTTTAAATAATACAACTGCTCTTAGGTTAATTCTCTGGTAGCGACAAATATATCTATAAATCTTTCTAGCCGTGTTCAATTCGTTTGCGTTTCGCATCGTTTGGTTAATGAAATCATTGTAAACAGCGTCTTTACTGTCGTACTTGAAAGGTATGTTCGTAATGTCCACGTGAATTATTGCCAGACATCGCAAACTGAAACCTTTCAGCCCGATTTTGAAGTTGCCAGCTGCAGTACATTATTGTTTCGTCTACTACACTCTTTTGTCTACTACCTCGTCAAAAATTTTTCTAAACTTCCCACGAACACGTCTGCATACACTCAAGCGGCTCTTGTCGAATTACTGCAGTTTAGAACGCACTTTTGACTTCCTGACACGATTTTTGCTATATTTATAACACCTCTTAAAATGCCAAACATTTTTTATTTCAAATTGTAAGCACATTCAACTTAACTCACTTGTCTTGTTCAACATGTTTTTCTTAGTAAGGGAAATTTTTAAATTGCCTTTTGCACAAGACAAATATTGGCGGCGGTTAAATATTAAGTCAACTGATCATGTTAAATTAATATTGTTTTTAGGAATAATCCTCCGAAGGAATGTCCTTTTCAGTTTAGTTTAGATCCTGCTTGAGACATGTTTTTGGTGACATCATAATCTTAAATTCCTTAGTGATTACATATATGTCTGAAAACTCAGTTATTGCAGGTGAAATGAACAGGAATTATTATTTTTAATTAATTGAAAATCATTTTAGCAATGCTTTGACTAACTGGCTTGTAGAGATTGGACCAGCTAGTACTTAACAGATCTTTGCTAAATTTAACTTATTATATATACAGTATAATATAATAATTTATAGTGTGGATCTTGTGAAGACGTTTTTTTTTTCCATGTGTGTTTCCTTGTAATGAAGCTTTTGGCATTGCTTCTAGATAGTGTAGTAGTTCTCCAATGCAATTAGCACATCATTAATCTTGTGTCTGCTAGATAACTGAACTTATAACGTACATGTATTTAGTGCAACACAACTGGAAAATGATTTGAGCCATTGCATTCATACAGTTCTTGATCTACATGTACAGGTGGGCTAAGTATGTCCAAACTGCATGTACACCTACTGGCATATGTACACCTACTGGTGTACTATAGTAACTGGAAGGTCACAAGTCTACTTCCACTGGGAGAAATTCTCAGAATTTCTATTCCGAGTATGCTTGTGACACCAACAGGAAAATTACATCTTTCAAGTTTACACAATGTCTATCGTCCATCAAATAGGATAGTTCTAGGTTCCTTTTAAACCTCTAAAGTAGGTTTGCAGAATATTGTGGGTTTAGTTTTATGCTGGTGACATATTGTTAGCAGGGCCTCATAACCTCTGACTAGACTAGACAGGCATCAACAACAGGCCAGTTTTGTGAGTTTCTTGACAGTGGAGCAGCCAGAAGAAAGTGGACAAGCAAAAGTGGACCTACTTGGGAATGATTGATCGTGACCAATATGCTGTGTTTACAGTATAACAAAAATTAATCTTAATGGTGTTTATGACCAAGTATCTCTGCTAGGTTTTGCTTGACATGGTTCATCTTGTTGTAGTCTTCGTATTAATTTTCATAATTTTTCATATTAATTTTCTTTTATTTGATTTGTAGTAATTAATAAACTGTACCAGGGAAGCTAATTATCATTACAAACTGAATATGCTGGTTCAGTTTTACTTGCAAAATCAACGAACCAGTTTTCTGCTCCTTTTTTCAGCAGGTAGTGAAATTATAGAGACTGCATGTAAACTGCCAACATGTAAATAAAAAAATGTGGTTTCTGTACTGAAAATTGTTGTCTATGGGAGATTCATAATATCCCTGACAAACTTAACAAGTGCTAATTACTGTCGGTTGCATCTACCCGTGAACGCTCGCACTAAAAACATGTTTTCAACTGACGTCAAACGTCTATGTTTCAGGTGTCAAACTTTGAAGTTTTCCCGCCCAAACTCGAGCTTGCGTGATCTCAAACATCTATATTTCAGGTGTCAAACTTTGAATTTTTTCCGCCCAAACGCGAAGTTCTCTCGACAGAGTCAGTGCTCTCGTGGTTCACTGTCATCGTAGTCTAGAAAATATGAGAAAAACCTGCGAAAATCACTGATATGTGGCGAAATTTCAAAGTTTGATACCTGAAACATAGACGTTTGAGGTCACGTAAGCTTAAGTTTGGGCGGGGAAACTTCAAAGTTTGACACCTAAAACATAGACGTTTGACGTCAGTTGAAAACATGTTTTTAGCGCGAGCGCTCACAGGTAGATGCAATCGACGGTATCTCTGCACTAAATTATGTATTTGATTTACTCCTGCACGTATTCATTTTAAGGTATCACAGCAGTTAATAAACCAAAGTGGTTTTATGCTCTTCCAATTACATGTATGTTGCCTGTACATGCACTTGCTTAATGGTTCAAGACACAATAACAACACTTGTTCATTAATTGTAAGGTTGTGTTTTTGTGAAGTCAGATATTACAGTAAAAAGGCTTCACAGATGAATAAAATAGTACTTTAATTGCAGCTGAATTTTGTCTTAGTCTTGGATCTAAGGCTAGGTACCTTACATCTGCATTTATATACCTGGCACAATGTTATTTTGCCAGGAATCTTACATTGTTATTCAACACATTGTGACAATGTCCAAATACACTGTACATGTATTGTCCTGGTGCTCTGAATCTTGTGGAATATCCCCTGATTTTAGCCAACTTGTCCTCTTTTCATCAGCTTAGTATCAGGTGATATTCAGTGTGATTTTGCAGGATAATCGTTAATTGAAATGACAGTAAGTTATCTCAGAAAACCCTGTCACTCCTTTCCTATACCTGCCAATTTTTTCCGAGTCAAATGCGTTAGATTTTCGTCTCCTAATGACCAAAATTTTGGAAAATGTTCTGGTGACTTCCGACGATTTCTTGAAGACTTCCGAACACTAGCGAACATATCCGAAGACACTCTGATGACTTCCGAACAGTTCCGAAGCTATCTGAAACACAACATTTTTGCAAGTTTTGATAGTTAGGACTCAAACTCGGCATTAAGCGCCGTTTGTTGGAACATTCACGGGAAATATTAAATCAAATTTTTGTTGTTATTGTGTTAAGGGACAAATCATCTGAATTTCTAAGTCAGGCATGAGAAATTGTCCTCAGTGCATGAGATCGATGTCTTTGGTCTGCAGAAGTGAGACTCACACATAATGTGCAAGAGTTGGCAGGTACACTTTCCTTGGTCCCCATAAGGTCCAAGGTAATGGTAACCCCTGAATTTGGTCAACTAATTTTGTGATTTTAAGGCTAGGATCTGAAGGATTAGCTCATGACTTTTGCCAAAAACTCAAGAAACAGAAACAAAAGGATCTGATGCATGGTTTATTTCTTTTGGTTTGAGCTGGTCAAGTTTTTGGCAAAAATATCATGCGCTAATTTTCTGAATGCAGACCTTTAAATTACAAAATAAGTGCAGAACTTCATTTCTGTAACTATAACCAGTCTGTATGCCAAAGTAGAACAAATTTAGAGATTTGGATTTTAAGGCCAAAACGCAATATACGTCCATTTTGCAGGAAGCCCTTCAATTGCAATAAATATAGTTTGTGGTTTAACTTGAAACCCATCTCACCACTAAGCAATATTGCATGCTACATGTAATCACAGGGAAGTGAACATTCTGTTGTCATTCAAAATCATCTGCTGAAACCACCATTGAAGTTACAGTGTTGAGTGCAATGAGGTTGATGAGGAAGGGGGGTTTATGGTATGGGGCAGGAAGGGGCAGTGGCTGTCCCGCTATAGGAAGGCAGTCACCTCTGTGTGCATGGGTGTTTCACAACAAAGTGTTTGCTGTAAGTCGAATTTACAAGGAAACAAAAAAGACAACTGTTCACTTTTGAAGCATGTGTATAGACCTTTTTCATAAATAACAGACAATTGATTATTCTTTTGTATTTTATATTAATTAGCCAAGGTTACTAACCTCACTTTAAAGTAAAAATCATATTAATCAATTTTGCAAAAGCTAATGAGGTTATTAAGGTAATTAGCATAAAAATGAAATAATTGTTGGTTGCCATTACATATACATGTTACAGGTCAAATTTGACTTCAGGATAAATTTTTCAACCTGGGTTGAATATCAATTCCCTTTTTCTTTTTAATAGTTAGGCAGGGTGTGACAAAACCTCTGCCCGATTGTCTGGGACAAGTAGAAATTTGATTCAGACAAGTTAATATTTGACACAACTTGTCCGAAGGACATGCAAGCACATTTCTCTTTTCCCACAAATAATAAAACAGATGAAAATTGACACAAAACTTAACCTGGATAAAAATTTATCCATTCATGAAAAAAAAGAAGGTTCTTACTTTACAACTGACCTCTAAACAGTCCAACAAATAACCTAGCGCGTTTGGGTTTATCTGAGTTCCAATCCCCCTAAACTGAAATTAAAAATGGCTGAACCTCGACAGAGCATGTTGTTCCATTTTCTTCCAAAATAAAATAAGAATGAAAGCATCTCTAATTCTAAGAAGGAAGAATCAGAGGAATCTTGTTTGTTATTGTTTAAAACTTTATGGATAAGCTCTTTTGGGTTTTGGACAACCAAGTTCTTCCTGATGGTTGTCCGAAGGACAAGTGAATCGTGAAATTTTTGGCACACCCTCTTAGGGTCAGAAAATTTTACCTGTAATGTATACACTGGATAACATTACAGCTTCATGATTCATATGTGTTGTTTGATAACATTGACATGTACATGGATTTTAGATTTCATTTGTTAGAACTTGTTATAGCTAACTATGCTAGGGGTCTTTCAGTGGTACCCTGTACCTTGGTACATAATTACAGTATGTATGTTTGCTTTACTTTCTACTTCAGGCTTTTCCTCTGAAATCGATGAAGATTATGAGAAAACAAGGAAACACATTGTCTCAAAGTATGACAGAGTAAGTCTTTCATGTTCATCCAAATTCATGTAAATACACTTACAGCTGTAGCTATGGTTACCGGTATATGTACAATTATGTTGAAAGTCAAATTGAAATTCAGTTCAAAATGATTTTAACCTGGGTCAAAATGAAACTCCTTTGTCTCCTAAACCTTATTCATGCATCGTGGATAATTTAGGGTCAGAGGACAAAGGAATTTCATTTTGGCCCAGGTTAAAATCATTTTGAACTGAATTTTATTAATTTTTGACCTACAACATACAAGTGATGCAAAGTGATGATTTATCGCTGTGTAAAACTTTGTTTATGAAACTTAGTTTACCGGTATTTCTTGGTGATAGCAAAGCTGACAGTAAGGGCTACAGCACCGTCCTGAGACCTTGATGTTGGAGTGGTCACAGCTTTTGTGGGCTTAGTTTTCTTGCATTTAGTAACAAGTTTGTCAAACTGTGTGAAGCTCAGTCAAACCTGGTTCAAAAACATTTATGTTTTACGTTTGAACAGCCTTCTGTGTTTGTATTACTTGTGGCATTGTAGGTGGAAAATGACTGTACTGGGTCTGTTGCTTTCCTCCTGAAATTTCACAAATTTGCTGTTGTCGTATTTTCAGGGATATGATGAAAATGCAGAGATTGATGACTGGGAAGATGCAAACTTTTTTGTTTACAAAGTAACTGATAGATATGGATTTCTCCAGTAAGTACACAATGTATTCAGAAGTGCCTTTATGTACCTTTTTACACTATTTTTAAATTGTGTTTTTATTTCCTAACAAGCTGGCTCACTTACTACATTGTAAATTGACAGACAAGCCAAATTTAATAATTTGTAGTTCTTCTGTTTTTAGCTTGAGAGAATTGTGCAAGTGGTGCTATTGTATTATTTATGAAGTCAAGTTTATTTTACACTGGTAACATAATAAATTATCTTGGTGAAATGTGCTTGAATGAGAATTCAAAAGCCGGTTCAATTAAATGCCTTCTTGAGCTAAGTTTACAGTACCGGTTAAAAGTAAGTTGACAGTCTCTTTCGAGTCTCGATTCTCAACTTGATCCTCGATACTCAATTCCTGCAAGTTTCGAGCATCGAGGATCGAGGCTCAGTCATCGAGAATCCAGTCGAGGATCGGGTCTCGCAAGATCAGAGATAATGAGCTTGACGCTTGACTGATCACTCGATAGACTTCTTGAGCAAATTGGGGATCACATCTTGAAAAGCAATTTCAGCTACTTGAAGGAACGCAAACGATGCAAGAGTAGTTGTTCAGTACACGATATGTTTCTCTTCTAAATGTGATTCAACCTCTTTAACAGATGGGCATATTCGCAGAAATCAATGATTGAGAAAAAACAGAATGGCTAAGGACTGACCACACCACTACAATATCTCACAATGAGTAACAGGTGTTTGATGAATAAAACTTTAAGTTTATCTGAGCATTTGTCACAGACACGCATAATTTAAAGATGAAATTCGATACGCATAGGTGTCATTACACATGTTCACTAATGGTGCTCGTTCGTAACTTTGACCGTTCTTAGGAATAAATTTTACAGTGTAACTCCTCCAAACTAGAAACACAAATGTGTGTAATTCATTATAGTATGCAAATTTTCAGTTCTCATGTGCATTGTCTGCCAAGTCTATTTTTAATTCAATGTTTACTTTGCGCTATTTTTGGTTGAAGAGTGAAGATCATCTCAAGTGGCGACGTTTCTATCTAAATTATACACATATTTCAATTTGGATGTTTCCTTGAAGTTTTACTAGCGGTCCATCGAATGTTTATCAATTTATTTCAAAGGCAAGGAGCAATTTTCGAAGTTGGCCTCGTTAACTCGTACATAGGATAAGCTACCTTGTGTTGTTTCTGTCCTTGTGGTCGATGAGCGATTTTGTCGAATCTTATTCAATCAATCACACCAGCCTTGAATTCCTTACACTTGCCAAGCGGCTACTGGCTAGCGACTACACTGTTCACCTACTTGTACACTGTGCATTTTCGTTGAGAAATAGGGCGCTTTCTCGAAATTTTGATCGCTTTTGATGACAGTGTTCGTTACAAACCGCAGCGATCTTGATTCATTGCGCTTATGAACAAGCGGCCATATGAACGTAAATTTAGCATCAGAATTTTTATGCAGAAAAGCACAATGCTGTAACCTCGAAAGAAACTGAATGTGTTTTGACCTTGTTTTTTTTTATGCAGCATACGATATTTCCTTGAGAAGTACACCACATCCTGTTGACCGCTCTGTCCTTTAGCTTGAATTCGTTGCATTGTTCGAAGGGAAACTGCATACAGAACAAATGTGTTCTTTCCTCAAGAACTCGAAAAGTCAAATCGCATACTCTTATGAAAAACAATAAAATTCTTCCTGTGAGAATCGAGTCTCGATTCTCAACTCGATACTCAATTCTCGCGGGGATCGAGTCGAGACTGTCAACTTACTTTTAACCGGTACTGTAGTTTGCCATTGTCAACAACATGAGCAGTTTTTCTTTGTTTGTTGTCCTTGGAAAATGTACTCACACAGAGGTACATGTACAGACTGTAATCTCTTATAATGTATCATTCTTCTTTTCAGCAAAAACCAGTTAAATGAAGATCAAGATGACAAGGTAAAGATGTGCACTGTAGTGTTGTGTTGTTCCATGATGTAAAAGCATTCTTTGACTTGATCCTCCCACACCTCTGGACATTCCAACCCACTGTACATGTAGCTTACTTCCCTTATAACTTTGGATTGTGAACCTCCTTTCACCACTCTTGGAGTTACAGTACCTCTGATGGAGGCATAATCAGAATAATCTGGAAAGGTGCATTCTCAAGCTTCCTGTACATGCTCAGGAGGAAGTAACACAAGTTTTTATTAACTTCAGTCTCTGTGCCTTTGCTGTGGTTTTTGCCTGATGACCAGAGAATGGCTCTCTATTGGGTGGTTGATCGAGTGGTAGATCTATTCAGAACTTCCGGTAAAGGAAAGAAGAACGAGCTTGTTCGAAAATTGCGAAAAAGGCATTCCTTTAATCTCAATTAACTTTACCACCCTTACTGGCACCACTTTATTATTAAACAAGACATGGAAGTCTCTACTCTTGAAAGAGTATTACAGACTGCTAATAAAATAAACTATATTCAAAAAATTGATATGACTTGGCCTTTCTACAAGGAGCCCTATCAAACCATGGATTTATTGGTCTACTGATATTAGTTAATGGGATTACTACACCACCTTTTTTACTTTGAACAATAATTAAGGCTTGGAATATTCTTCCATCTTACATGTATATAACTAAAGGAGACTCGCTAATTTGTTTTGAAGACGCTTTTGGTTAATTTTCCTAACTATTAATTATTTTATCCTCCATGGGTCAGGGTTGTCCTCAATCTAGCAGTGCCTGGGACCCCTGGCAACTTACTTTTAGCCTGTATAACAGGCACTTATTTAGCCAAGCACAAAGCGTGATACGCGAGCGAGGAGTGCGAGACAAGGGGAAGAGAAAAATAAGCGCCTGTTGGCAGTCTATTGTTTATGCTCTTCTGCCCCCTGAAACACCCACAAAATTCAACCGACAGTTAGTTTTGAATAATCCAGTTTCGAGTTCGCCATGACCGCTAAATAAAAGTACCGAGAACGCATTTGCACACCGTTAGCCTCGACCTAAAGTAAAATATTCACACATTCTAGCGAGAAGATGATTTGTTTACAGCTATGTCTATTGTTTAATTTTCAAATTTGGGGCGCCTTCTGGCCGGTGTTTGTGAATATTTTACTTTAGGTTGAGGCTAACAGCATGCAAATGCGTTCTCAGTGGTTTTATTCAGCGGTCATGGCATACTCAAAACTGGACTATTGACCAATCAAAAAGCTTTCAATCGCAATTTTTCGCACCAAGGGAGTCCTGCACATTTAGCTGTCTGAGCAGAATTTTGAGCAGAGTAAGTGATATTTGCGAGCATTGCCAGCAGGCAGAACAAGCCATTTTACAAGCAGATGTTATCCAAGCATACTTCAGGCATTGATAGTTTGACAGTGAGCAGAAGAAAGCAATTACAAGAGTGTGTTGTTTACGATCATTAATTTGACAGAAACTGAAGAGCTTGCACGTGAGGTGTTAATGGTAAACATTTCAATGGAGAGTGGAAAGTTTGCTAATTCGAAGAATTCGCTGAACACCACTGATCCAGCACTGATTGCTGGGTTAAAAACTGTGCTTTTGTGAAAGAAGTTGAGGAGAAAACACATTCTTTTACTCTGCTTTACAAGGTGCTATAAAATACGCTGTGGAGTAGTGTTTAATAATGTCTCGGCAGTGCCAAATATTACACTGTAATCTCCACAGAGAATCTTGAGGTCATTTAGATGACTTGACCCAACTTCTGCTGCTGATATTCCCAGATCATTAAGTTGTTCAATTTACTTGTCAGAATTCAGTTTCAATACACTAACAACAAGCACATGGTTACGGTCACCATTCATTGAATAATGCAGGAAAAAGTTGGTAAATCAGGCTTTTTCCAAACCCAGTTGGAAGCAATCCAAGAACATCCTTCCTCTTAACCCATTGACTCCTAGCTATTTTTACATTTTCGGTGTGATTTTCCACCTATAAACGATGAATAACAATTCGTGACTCTTTATTTGACCTACCAGAGAAAAGTGATGCTGTCCTAAGGCACTGGAGGCTCAAGGTTTCTGAAAACGTCATTTTGACGTAGCTATTTTTATCCGTGAAGCAACCACAATGGCCGAAGTTCGGTTTGCTTGCGATTTTTGCTAGGTTTACAGCCATTTTTCATCTTTAGCGGCTGCCTGATGAGCATCATTAAGCATGACGGTAGCTAAGAGTCCACTTTCTCAAAGAATCGAGCAAGGTGATGTACTTTGTTGTTGAATTTGGCTTGTTACTCGACGAACTGGGAATTTGGCCGGTCAAACACTTAGTACCTTTGGGACTCGACTATTGATGAATTTCTCGACCTACCACCACATATTTTGGAATTTCTGTGTACTGAAGATGACCACGAGCAGGAAATTTTGGCGGTAGGTCGGAGTGGCTGTAGACTTAGTTTATATGTGAAAGAATTGGGAGAAGGAACGGGTGCTGTCAAAAATTCTCGTTAGTTCCCAGCATGCAATGCACTCAAGATGTTGAAAATGTTGGGAAGGCCCGAATGCACTGGAACAAAAGGCTGTATCTACGCTCGGGAGAAGAATATGAACAAAAAAAGTCATTTCTAAGCTAGAAAAAGGACTGAATTTCGTTATGATGGTTGAATTTTGGCTTTTCGACGATGATTTCCTTAAAAAACATGAAGGCGAAAAGGGGCATTTTTGTCGTTTCTCTTTGACGTTAAAAACGGTCAGTTTCGTTCTTGTCCAAACTCAAAAGGCAATATTTGGTAAAAATCGCTAAGTTTCTTGCATTTATTGGATATCCAAATTTAAAGGACATTCCATTTCGTGCTCACAACTAACAGTTATGGCAATATTCGTGCGATTGGGAAAGTTGCAATGTTTTGAGGCATGGGAGTTTTTTACGGGCGGTTCTGGGCGGTTCAGGTGTCAATGGGTTAAGCAATAAATTTAAACATTTCTTTTGTTTCTCCTTTACACTATATATCTGGCACATTTGGAAAGAAATTCAAAGCTTCTCAAATAGCTTTGTCCAGAGAACACACT
>JAEMWC010000011.1:335000-402500 GCA_016490735.1 Pachyseris speciosa
TTTTTCGATTTTGCTTGGATTTGTCTGAATTTCTGCATGTGAACTACAATTCGATGGAAACACATTGTATGGTATTTTTTTGACTGATTCATCCAGAATCCAGAAATGCATTTTTTCTTACTAAGAAGATGTAATGCAACTTGCAAACCACTCCCATGGAAGGTTGGTTTCTTGGTGTACGTAAGAAAAAATGCATTTCTGGATTCTGGATGAATCAGTCAAAAAAATACCATACAATGTGTTTCCATCGAATTGTAGTTCACATGCAGAAATTCAGACAAATCCAAGCAAAATCGAAAAACAACCCAAAATTCGACATAGGATGGTTATGCTCCGAGCCCTTCAATTATAAGGTGCTTTTCAAGATGTGATCCCCGATTTGCTCGAAAGGTCTATCGAGTGATCAGTCAAGCGACAAGCTCATTATCTCTGATCTTGCGAGACGCGATCCTCGACTCGATTCTCGATGGTTGAGCCTCAATCCTCGATGCTCGAAACTCGCAGGGATCGAGTATCGAGGATCGAGTATCGAGGATCGAGTCGAGAATCGAGACTCGAAAGAGACTGTCAACTTACCTTTAAACGGTACTGTAAGTGAGTTCAGATGCAGTCTGCATTGTATGTACTTGTATTAGCCCTTAAAACCATAAGAATTTTACATGACTAGCATGGGTAGTTTTTAGATTTTCCATGCCAACTACATGACATATGGGTTATTGACCAAGCGTGAGGTCAAGATGGCGGGATATTGGCCAAGTTCTTTTTTTGCAATTTTATGGGCCGAGACGAAGTCGAGGTCCATAAACACGCAAAAAAAGAATGAGGCTAATATCCCGCCATCTTTACTGAACAAGCTTGGTCAATAAAGGATTTATTATATGACTCAAAGGATGCTATCAAGAGACAGTAAAACGCGGGACGAACGGGCTATCCTGAGAGGTCAAGATGGCTCCATCTTGACCTCGCGGGTAGCCAATCACAGCAGGAGAATTGATTCATCTTGACCGCTGCAAGAGCCAGTCATATAATAATGTGTATTACTCTCTTTGCATGTAAATGTTATTTGATCGTTGGCATGTTTACAGGAATACATTTCCTCTGTCTTCCCACTCCACACACTGCTCCCACCTCCCCTCTAATGTTGATTTAATTTAGATTTCACTATAATCAAATTGGGCTGTAAAGTTGTGAAGCATCTCAGTTGGATAAACATTGGGCCACTTCTAGTGATTTGCAGACCTGTTGCCACATGTCCCAACCAGTAACCATCTTGTGTTACAGTAATTATTGGTGATTACCATAATCCAAAATGTTGCTCTCACAACCTGTTTGATTGTTAATTAGTCGCCGTTGTGCTCTTGAGTAGAGATTTTTCATCATAGCAATCATGACTGTATGAAACTAAAATCATGCCTTTTTTAATTTATTTAGACAGCAAGCCCTGTTTCATGTTCTTGCAGCTTACTCAATGTATAATGTGGTAAGTCATCTGTTTTAAGATTTATCTACATGTACCTTTTATTGACATTGACATTGACTCCATTATCAAGAAAGCTAAGAAGCGTTTGTATAGTTTATCTCAGCTTAAACGCTCTGGTCTTGGTACCCGTGAGTTAGTCCAGTTTTTCTGCACTTGTATTGGTCCGTTCACGGAGTATGCGTGCCCTGTCTTTCATGACGGTCTCCCCGCGTACCTTATTCCTGCTTGCAACACATGTACTTTGAACCTAAGAAATATGCAGAAGTTAAAGCCAGTTTTCAAGACGAACAGATTTCGTAACAGTTTTATTACTTTTAATGCCCTTAAGGCTTGAGCAATTTTAATAGAGTTTTAAATCTCCTCGATTTACTTTTTTAGTACATATAATATAGTGTCTTTATTTCCTGTTTTCATATACATATATTTATACAACTTGTTTTAAATTACTGGTAGTCTTTTTGATATAATTATCAATATTCAATTTTTTGTAAATAATCATAATATAATTCAACATTTAGTTGCAAATCGGTTATAAATAAACTATCTATCTATCTATCTACCGTATTTTCCCGTGTATAAGTCGACCCTGTGTATAAGTCGACCCTACTTTTTGAGACCAAAAGTTGAGATTTTACTAATTTATGGTTTACAAACTGAGTTCAAAATCCTTGGCAGTTCGTTGCATAAAAGTTCCATGGAGAAAAAATCGCATCGATCGAGTGACATGGAGTGAAACACTTCAGCGAGAATGTCGTTGAAAACCTCCAAAATTCAATGCCATACCTTCAACATAAAGGTATTTTAATGAACATTGTAACTTATACGAAATGTTTGGAACCTTTTTATGCCAAAACAAACTCAAAACACTTCAAAAAACACAAAAGAACTTAGTCGTAAACAAAGCGCCATCTTCCATGACCGTGGTAACCTGGCAATGAACCCGAGAGCTTAGTGAGAGGTTACCATGCCAGCAACGTGCCTTGAGTCACGCTCAATTGTGCTTGATCGCACAAGCAGAAACGGGATGGTTTTGCTCAAGTTTAATGAAGAATTTCGCCCACAAATACCATCACAATGTAGACCCAATTAACTCACAGGAAATGTGGCAACATCTGTGGAGAAGACAAGCTTAAAGTAGGGTATGTGAAACAACAAACAGGCTAAGTGTGATGTCAATGAAGACCAAACGTAGCGCGCGAGTAATCACAAGACAAATCATGGAACAAACAATTGTATTTCTAAACATTTTCTTTATTCAATACTGTACCACTTGCCATTAAATATTCTTCTTTAAACTACTTGTGTTGTTTCCCTTTTGTTCTTCACTTTGGAGTCTATTGTTATGCTAATGAGTGTTTTTTATCCACTCGCTGAATGACCGTTGCGTTTTGACCCGTGTATAAGTCGAGGTCGACTTTTTGGGGTGATTTTCAAGACTTAAAAGGTCGACTTATACACGGGAAAATACGGTATCTATCTATCTATCTATCTATCACACTTGCCATTTTGCTGAATTCTAAAGCCTGGTTCACACCTGTGACATAAGCATAAGCGTAAACGTAAGCATAAGCATAAGAAAACGCTAGTGTGCATTGAGGTGAAATAAGCATAAGCATAAGAAAAAGAAACATTTTCCTTTTTCTTGTGCTTATGGTTATGCTTATTTCACAAGTGCGAACCAGTGTGAAATAAGCATAAACTTAAGCATAAGCGCCATCTTGTTTATCCACCGACGCGACTCGCACTGCCCATGTGTAAGTCGCTAGTGTGAACATCATTATGCTTATGCGTACACTTACGCTTGTGCTTATATCACAAGTGTGAACCAGGCTTAAGTATGATGTACAGTAGTTGCACATTCAGGTCACTCAGGGAGGCTGGTGTGTAACTGCCAGGTCACTCAGGGAGGCTGTTGTGTAACTGCCAGGTCACTCGAGGAGGCTGGTGTGTAACTGCCAGGTCACTCAGGGAGGCTGGTGTGTAACTGCCATTTCTTGTACATGTAGTAATGATCATGTATTGTTTTCTACCCTGAGTGATTTTTAGAGAAAGGATGGAATGGTTTTTCTTCAAACATTTATTTATTTATTGATTTTTAATTAACTCTGTTTGCTTGCAGGAGGTAGGATATTGTCAGGGCATGAGTGGGATAGCAGCTTTGCTTCTAATGTACCTTAATGAAGAGGTGAGCCGTGCTTGTATTTACATGTATGTTGTGAGTAAAATGTTATTTTGGCAGTTAGTGTGTTGATTCCATTTCTGTTGGATCATTAATTCAATGGTTATTGTGACTTTATCCCCTGGGGGGGGGGGGGGGGTACTCCCTATAATGGCCTATACGAGGAGGCTCTGCCCGAAAGTGGTGCCTTTTTCACACTTCAGGTATATGAAAGGGTAGGGAAATCTGTCATTTAGGTATTTAAAAGGGCCTTTCATTAAAATATTTCGAACACACATACCTTACAACTGTACATGAAAATGACAAGAAGACTTCCTGTTTTTGGTATACCCCCCCCCCCCGGCCGGGCTTTATCCTCCAACCACCAAAATTTAGTTGTACATGTGCATGAAAGTCAATCAACTTAAAGGGTGAAGCTAGTGGCAGAAAGCCTTTTGCATAAAAAGGCATAAAGAGATCACCTTGTTTTTTTTCCTTAAAACTGCAAGTTGTAGTCTGTAGTAGTAAACTTGTTTATTAAAAACATCATAATACATTACAGTCGTAGGACTAAATTATTTACAATATAAAAATTACAATAAAAATGGTTAATTACAATAATATTGTGTTTAGAGCGGATTTCAATTGAGTGTCGAAAGTAATGATGGTTTCGCTTTGTGATTGGCCAGGAAAACTTGCAACACGTTCTCAACCAGTGAGAAGCAAAACCAAAACCAATCGTGATTTGCACGCGCGCATTTTCCCGTGCTTTATGCCGGCTACAGGTAATTGCTTCGTATTCTGATTGGCTCATTGCACTGCTTACTTCTGTTGTGATTGGTCAGAGTAATTGTTTTGGTTTTGGTTTTGGTTTTACGACACTCAATTGAAAAGTACTCTAAAAGTTATTTACATTGTGTGGCTAATTTGATAAAAGAGTTCATGAAACAGTTGGTGTGACAAACTGGAGTATTAAAACACCTCTTATTTCTCATACGCCGAGCGT
The DNA here is from genome assembly GCA_016490735.1 of Pachyseris speciosa. Lineage (NCBI taxonomy): Eukaryota > Metazoa > Cnidaria > Anthozoa > Scleractinia > Pachyseridae > Pachyseris > Pachyseris speciosa. Next base: position 339,645 of record JAEMWC010000011.1, read on the forward strand.
GGGAACTGGCTGCGAGTTAGCAGATTAGCCAGCTTGTGGTGTTCATTACTTACAATGTCGTTTTAAAATAATTTAATAGATAATGATTCACGTCTCTCTAAGAGATCTTTCTGTGATCTTTTGGAAAAACACTTTAATATGATAATGGGATTTTTTACATTGGTTTGGCAATAATAGGTTCTCTTGTTTTACTTAGGATGCTTTTTGGGCATTGTCAGCCCTTCTCACTGACAAGAAACATGCCATGCATGGTAGGTACATTGTTCAGTAAATGACGCGAGGTTTCTTGTTGCCAGTAGTGCAGGGCTCTAGTGGCAACTAGTGAGGCCTTTCATGGGGTGGTCTGGTGTGGCAGTCACTTTGTCGCTTGTCTACGACCCTGTCTATCGCTTGCTTTGTTAGGGACAAATGTCCCTGTTGCAGACTGTTGTGCTTTCTCTGCCAGTTTCTGTCAGTTGTGGGTGTTCTGGGAGAAGATTGTCGCCTGTTTTTGGAGCCATATCTCTTGTTGCTTCTGTCCACTGGAAGGCCTCTCTAGGTATGGTCACCCATTATAAGAACTGAACCGCTGCCTGGTTAGTTTAGATTGAAACAAGAGCACGGGACTAGTGAGTGTACATGTAAGATGTTGTCTGTCCTGTTATTTCAGGGTTGGTTAGGTCTGCATGATGAGCTAACCATCTGTGCCTGGAAAAGCCTCAGTGGTTACGGAAACCAGCAGTCATAATTATGGCTGTTTGTTCTGCTCTCTTAGTATAGTGGAAAGGGCTTACAATGTGCTTTCTGAAAAGAATTGAGCCTTTGTTCTGCCACACATAGCCATTGTCTCCTATGGTGGATTATGCGCCATACAACAGGCTCAGAGTAAATCCAGTTTTAAGAAACAGATGCCACTTTATTGGCATTTGTGCCGAAAGCTGGACACATTAAATGTTGTGAAATGAAATATCATGGGCAACGCATTACAGGACTTGAAATTGCATCCAATTAAGTTGTCATTTCACTCTCTATGTTGTACGTTTTATGTAAAACCACACTGAATAAAATATTTCAGTTACATTTGTAAGTAAAAAGTAAATTAAAGTTGAATTTGAAGTTGATTTTTCTTGACATGCTTTATTGATTTGCATGTATGTTGTATAAAAACATAACACAAACATACTTTCTCAAAATTTACAAATGTTTTCATTGATTATGCCAACAAGCATACCCCTTAACATCTCCCCATTCTTGATAGTAGTGCCATAGCAAACGTTTGAGACACAATCATTAACTACCAAGCATTTTTTATAGGCCAAACTCTCCCTATATTCCAGAAATCCATTCACTAAATATCAAGACTGAAGAGAAACTGCATTTTAAGAAGTGAATATTAGAAGCAGTGCTACAAATAGTATTGAACCTTTTCAAGGCACATTTAGGAAAAAACAACCAAAATTACATTCTCATGATTTCCTATTTTTACAGTAATAACAGCTATGTAGAACACACAAACATCAGTTCCTTGTGAGGTAATCTAACTTTCACATTCCTTTTACAGGCTTTTTTGTACCTGGTTTTCCAAAGCTTTTAAGATTTCAGGAACACCATGATAAGATTTTGAAGAAGCTGCTGTCGAGACTTTTTAAGAATTTGGTAAGTTGTTATGCACATACTGTAACTTCCTTATCTGTGTACGTTAATGTAGAGTGCTTTTCAATTGAGTTTTGTAAAACCAATACCAAAGCAATTACTCTGACCAATCACAACAGACCCAAACAGTGCAATGAGCCAATCAGAATACGAAGCAATTACATGCAACCGACACAAAGTGCAGGAAAAACACGCGTGCACATCACAATTGGTTTTGGGTTTGCTTCTCATTGGTTGAGAAAGTGGCGCGAGTTTTGCCAACCAATCACAGAACAAAGCCATGCAAAACCAAAGCAAATGTAAATTACTTTCGACACTCAATTGAAAACTGCGCTATACTTTGACTACATAATTATTGTTTGTGTTTTCATCAGGAGAAAGAGGGATGTCACTCTAGTCTGTACACCCTTAAGTGGTTTATGCAGTGTTTTCTTGATCGGGTAAGTATGGTAATCTAAATTTCTTGTTCTGGCACAATCATAATAGATGAAAGTGAGATAACACTTTCTAGTGTAAAACATTATAGATGTACTGTAGATTGCAGATGCCACTTTATTGGCATTCTGCCATGGGCAGATTGCAAATCAACAGGGCTCGGGGCTCGGAATAACACTATAATGTGATGTTTTGGGCGTTTTGTTGTAATTTTGCTAAAAAAAAATAGCTGATGTCTTGCATACAGGCTTATTTTCGAGGAATCACTCAAGAAACCCACCAGGAGATCAAGACACACATTGGGAACACTACATCCCACTCTCAGCCCAAACCAATTTGTATAAGTACAGTTTCTTACTGCAAACGGAAGTTGATTGGAACAATAATTTATCTCAATCTATTATTGACTTGTCTACTAGCCCAGTAGTATTTCAAGACTACTTAGCATCATATTATTCTAAGTAATTCTAACCTCACGACCGCTGACACTGTGCAAAATATATCTTGTGAGGTAGCCCAATAAAAGTGACGTGAAGTGAGTGAGGTGAAGTGGTAAACATTGCCCATTATTTTTTTTCGCTGTTTTGCGCTTAGTTTTCGAGAACCCATGGGCCAAAAAACACCATCACCCAATAAGTCACTTTGTATAGTGTTATTCCCAGCCCTTCATTTAAATAGCCGTTTTTACTATGCTGGAATCAGTTGATGCTTGACATTCAGTTTTTCCAGTCAGCATTAGTCGCTATGCTTTTTTTTCCCACACTGTTACCCTTACTCAAAAGTTGATGTAATCATGGTAAATGCAACAACGTTTCAATCCAGTACAATAATTATGTAATTCTTGTTACCAAAGCAGATTGCAAAAATAATTTGGATCCGCTTGCGAATCCTGCCATATTTCTTGTTTGTTTGATTACTTACGGGATTTGAAGAGTAAAATAATTTACGTTCGGTTGAGCGAAGCGAATTAGAACGTAATTGACCTCTTTTATGCAACAAAATTGAATATTTACCACCAACTGTGATTTGTTGTCAATGTTGTGGTTCAATTTTACCCTTAGTTTAATTTTTTTTTCTCTCTTTGTCCCAGGGGGGGGGGGGGGGGTACTCCCTATAATGGCCTATATGGGGAGGCTCCGCCTGAAAGGGCTACCTTTTTCACGCTTCAGGTATATGAAAGGGTAGGGATTTCATAAGTCGAAGTATATGAAAGTGTAGGGAAATCTTACCATAACATTATCATACCCAAAAACAAGGGACAAAAAATGTAAACCAAGGATGAAATTGAACCGCAACATCAATAAATCTTTTTGGTTGTAAACCTGGTACAAACTACACGCAACCTTGAATTTGGCAGTGACTGATCTATTTTCACCCTGGTGAATCAAGATTGTTTTGCTTGATCTCGTCAAGTTCTTGTGTTGCGTTTAAATTTAAAAGGAATTAAGTGTAAATCGTTTGTCTTTTAGATTCCGTTTACCTTAACGCTAAGATTGTGGGACATCTTTATGCTGGAAGGAGACAGATTGCTAACTGCAATGGCTTACAACATCATGAAAATGCACAGAAGTAAGAATTTTCTGTATTTTTGGCGGCAAAACTTTAGGGAAGGGGGACTTCTAGAACTTTGCCTGTACTAAATTACTTCATTTATTCGCTCCTCCCCAAGGAATTAAATAGTTTTGGAAAGCCCAACCCCTCCTAAAGAAAATAAAACTCAAGTGGATTTTCATGCCAAATTAGAGGCATTCTTTTCCCGCACTGGCCTTGTATTAATAACCACTGGCGTATCAGATTCATGGTTTTCGATAACGTGTTCCCTTAGCTCATCACCTGTCCCACCAATCTCATTCATTGTGCCTTTCATCCCACCAGTCAGCGGCTTATATGAGGGAGGGGTCTGGAGACGGGAGTTGTTTTCGAATACGAAACAAGTCGCACTCACAGTGATACTAGGACTCGTACACTCCTGAAGCTCCAACATTTCCAAAAATGAACTCTTGTGTTCTCCCGGCTCTTACTTAGGAAATTGAACATTCTGTTGTTTTACCGCAGAAATTTTCGTCAAGATGGGTTTGGAAGAAGTGGTACAGTTTCTACAAGAAAAGATGCATGCCTACCTTATGATGACGATGAAGTTATAGATATGCTCCAGGCCACCATGTTCGAGTTGAAGCGTCTAGGACTGGACACACCACTACCACCTTCCAAGGAGGAATTCCCGTCACTCCCTCCGGGTGCAGCACTAAAACGAGGCGTCTTCCAAACAGCGTCTGCGCGTGCAAGAAAAAACAAGGAAAAAGACAAAATTATTCGCGTACCCATGGACAGACCTCCTTCGCCAGCCTCGCCGGAAATTTCGCCCCTTCGTGGCGTGCCGACTAATTTGTCTCACTCGCCTCCGGCTCATCTCAATCGTAGCGAGACCTCGATTTCGACATTTGCTGGAACTCCTACGGAACACCGAAGCCAAGCTTCGGTTTCGACGATTATCGAAATTCAGCGCCACCCACATCATGCGCCGCATAGTCCGGCGAGGTACCGAGAGGACATGAGTCGCCAGCGCATTGTACACGATGATGCTCGCTGGTTAGACCATCGAAAGAGCGACGGACATAACGTGGACGTTTTACGTTACCAGCCTTCGGACAGCCGAATGATGTTTCGCTCCGAAACTGTTCTTTCTTCGGCCGACGGCTCGATTGACGGTAGCGTCCGAAGACGAAGAGTTACCGACAGTGCGTACAACACCATGACAACGTTTCGACCAATCAACGGAGACGTGGATGCACTTGTGATGGCTTCCAAACCTGGCGGCTCGCCCATTTGGAAACACCATCCGAACGATCACCAGGTCACTTTAACTTTTGTTTAGTAGTTTACATAGATAGGCAAAGGTGAAAAGCGTCAGTTGTCTCGTGCCTCAAAATGGCGGGAAAAAGCCACCCTTCTCCCCCACCCCCAAAAGGGAAAAGGGGCAAGCAGCCTATCAAACTTGGAAAGAGGCATTGTGGAAGCTCTCTTTTCGTGGGAATCAATAATTGTGGAGAAAAGTTACTGTCGAAGAAAGGAAAGGAGTACTTACGTGGGAAAGGGAATTCAAGGATAGACTCTTGGGTATTCGAAATTATTATCACTAAACGCCTGTTTCGTAGCTGTTCAAAAGCATCAAGTGAAAAGCAACTGTTGAAAAGTAAATGCACCGAATCAGGTTTACTTCAATCAGGGTACAGTTTAAATTGAAGTTTGAGAAAAAGAGGAGTAAGGGAGCTATACAAGGTATCGATTTTGGGATCAGTGTTTTTGAGACGGAACAGTACTCAACGTATGTTCCTATTGGGAGTAGTTTCCCATCGCAAACTGATTTACATAAGTGGACTGAATACACCATTTTGATAATGATCAGTTCCTGGTGAATTGTGGGTAGATCCATTCCTTTGTGTGGGCAAACGGTCAAAATTACAATTTCAAATTACTTCCTAAAATGGCCGTTTGCCCCCTCGAAAGACGGCATCCACCCACAATTCACCAGGACCTGATCGTTAGCAAAATGGTGTATTGGGAGCTCCAGTCGATGAAACGAACTAGGTTTTTGCATATTTGCTGAATTTAACAATGGAATGGCGCTGAGTAGACGAGGGGGCCGAATGTTTTCGCAACTTTTCCACGAGATTGCTGCGTGTTTCACTTTTGTTGCGTTAATGTAATAAGGAAGTTGTAGATAGTAGCTTTTAATTAGTTCTAGTCAACTGTCTTTGTTATGTCGTAAATGGTACACGGACGATTGGCGTTAACAAAGGATTTTTTTAGCCGTTAATGTTTCACCGTACAGGAAATTGAAACCGTTTCATGTGTTATCTATAAGCGTGCTTATTATTTGGCAATGAATTTTAAAGTATAGGGTACGAATTAAAGTTAGGATTTATCTGAAATCTAAGCAAATTAATTAGAATGATTTTAAGCTAGATATAAAGCAGATGATTTGGCGCATGTTCTGTGCTGTTGTACAGTAAAATATTTGTTACCCTAATCGAGGCAGATAGTAAAGCTAAGCATAGACAGTTAATGACCTGGACTGTGACTCTTTGAAATGCCAGTATAATTATCAAGATATTTATGATTAAAATTTTACTTTGTAAGAGTAGATTTTTGTTTTTTACGCTTCTTTGACCGTTACTCTTCCTGTAGTAAAAAAGACGGGAAGATTTGTTGAAATAATTAGAAGCTTCTAACCGTTAATGCTCAACATCAAATTTGAAATTGAAATAAGGTCTTCAACCAAACAGGTCTAGTTTTATTGTACATTATTTAGCATAGGAATCAACGAACGTTAGTTTCGTTTCTAAGACAGTATTTTTTCAACGTCTCCCTTAGCTCTATAGTACTAATATTAATACAGTATTATTTATATTTTGTTTAACACTGGGTTGTTACGTGATCTGATTGCGTGGCACGAGTGCTTCGTACGTGAGTCACGCAGTGGTACTTGTGAACGATTACTTGCGCTTGAAAATGCTAGAAGGTCACGGTATCTGTCTTGTTATGTACATGACAAAATTGAACGATCCTGAAAGGGCGTAGCAACAAAGTTATTCGTAGTGAATATTAGTGCAACCAACATTAAACTGACAGTGCCCAAGCTAAAATACCTCAGTTTCTCAGTTTTGATTAGTGTATTTAGGCACGCCCAAACGTGCACGACGTCACTATGTAGGCTATTGTTAACGGGCTCCATTGCAAGCAGTGAACAACATAAAACAAGATAAGTTAGGGGATCAGCCAGATATCCAATGTACTCGTGGATAAGATAGACACATTGCACGGTTAGCACAAGTTAGTTATGTTAGTATCGCCGTTCTCGATAAAAATGTTCAATGACGATGGTAATGTTATAATCTAACTTTATTCAGTGTCGGGTGTAAGTGGAAGTAACAGTCTATGAATATGCGAAAAGTAGCACTGAACACTTTTACTTTAGAATTAAACGGTTTCACTGGCTTTTCGCAGAATGTTGAAACGGTGAGCGGATGTTTTCTTTACCACGCAATAGTTAGGCTTGTGAAACTGGTACCTGAAAAACTTGTGTTATGTTACCATAGTAATTTATAATGACTAGGTTTTCCCAGGATTTTCTTGTTTAATGTAATAACTTGATGTATGGCACTTGCTGGGACAACTCTTAGCGACAACAGGAAACTAAACGCAGTCACAAAACTCCTTTTTCTTTTCCATACTTGAATAAGTAGCTAATCTAGAGCGATTTTCAATTGAGTGTCGTAAAACCAAAACCAAAGCAAGTTCTCAGCCCAGTCACAACCGACGCAAACATGAACCAATCAGAATTGGTGGAGGAAGTGGTGCTTGTTTTGCGAACCAATCACAGAGCGAGGTAAAGCAACCAAACCAAAGCAAACGCGAATTTGTCTCGACACTCAGCTGAAAACCACTCTTAAGGCTTGAAATGTGAGTCACTTACTGTTTGGAAGACTACTGCACCTTAGGACCTGTTGAGCTTCTTGACAGACTTGAGGACGCATGCTCAGTGGCACCACATCTTTGCACGCGTGGCACCATAACCACTGGAAGCACGCTAGGAGACAAAGGCAAGTGAACTGCATCACGCACTGTCACTCACCAATACAACGACAGGCTAACCTTGTAACCACTAACCAGTATTTCTTTGTCGCAACATTCGGTATTACATCAATAATTAATTATCGTTGCCCCTTTTTGCTTTGCGATGATTTTACGTCTCGGCAGATCTCTCATGCGTATCTCGGCTACACTTGATCATCCACTGTATACGTTAAGGTAGTGTAGTTTTGCTGACAATGTGCGGTATGATTAGTTCGCTGGCTCGAGCACCTTTGCGTCAACGCTTAGTTCAAAAAAGCGTTCTTCTTCGACCAATTAGAAAAATTGTGGTTCATTTTTCACCCGCGCGGCTTCGTGCCCTTAGCGGGGGCTTATGCGTTTTAAGTTGTTATTGATTCATTGCTTTCAATAACGTATACTTTATTTTTATGATCAGTAGTTCATTAAGTATCTTCATGTATTCTCATCTGAGCAATCCCTTTCTCTCTTTACAGAATTCTAACCGGCAGAGTCTGCGCAATAGCCGCACCGGAAGCCAGTCGAGTATAAGCAGCAGAAACGGTCAGTTCAGTCTACAGAATGTCACGTGGGAGGCGTCCAAGACCAATCTTTACGGCATAACGGAGCTGTGAGCTATGCCATAGTCTAAACTGGCAGTGACAAACCAGTGACACCTCGGCTGGAATATGAGCTCTTGCAGCCCAGTGATAAGGGCCTTCAATCCTTGATGCACGTATCAGTTTGAAGCCAGGGATCGACGACGGCAACGGCAACGAGAACGCCACAAAACAATAGGCTTAATGAGCAAAAACAATCGCTCTGCGCTTGCGTTTTACATTTTGGTACAATTCTTTGCCATCCTTTAGGTTTTGTGGAGAACGTGGACGTATGGCGGTGAACTCTTCTTTCTTTTCCCAACTTCAGTGCTGTTCTTACTAATTTATCTCCAGGATAGTTCACCAGCATTTAACAAGTTAAACAATTTGGAAAAATCGCGAAAGAGTTGTAATAACGAGAGGTTATAATGCGTTACATTTAATGATGACGATTTCGTTTCCGTTGCCGTCGTCGTTAATTTAAGCTCTCTATTAAGAGCGCGAACCTTACCGTGCCAAGCCAGTAGAAGTCCCTTGAAACTATGAAGTTTTGCCGTGTGGAAAACTACTAGTCGCTGGGTCAGCATAGACCCCATTTTTGCTGCAAGTGCCCTGAATTAATGATGCAGACTTCCCATATTACGAGATCATGATCTCCGTTGCCTGCATTTTAGACATCTTGAAGACGCTTTTGTCTTAGCTCTCTTTAACCATGATGAAGAAGGTCATGAAAGAAGCTCTCTTCGGAAGCGGGACGAGCCACCTGCTCTTAAAGATATTCAACTTCTTGCGCGCTCGGCACTACAAAGGACAGTCTTGACTCTCCTGAGGGAGTGGTTCAGCGAATATACAGTCTTCCTTTGAGATCTCAACTAACGGGAGATTCAGAGCAGGTATACCCCCCCCCCCCCCCCCCCCAACCTCCCTCAACACTTCAACCCCTTTTAACGCTTTCCCTCGCCGCACCCATGCCCCCTTGTCTATAATAGTCCCCTTTTTCCTACACGTTTTACTGTTTTAGCCTTTTATCCGTTTTACATGTTGATATTGTCAACCCAGTTTGCTGGGTTGACTTTGCAATAAAGGAAACTATTCAGAATCGACAATTTGTTAACGAGATTTGATGCGACTCGTATTTTTGTGTTCCTGTGCAAAAACACATCTACCTTGGGGTGACTGTATGAAACTACCTGTGCATACGCTCATTGCCCTTCATTTGTAACCTGCGATTTCAGTCCTTTCTTAAGGATAACAAGAAACTGATTAAAGATCGGGTAAGCTTGTTCTTAGTCTCGTCCGATCCGTGTTGCTTTTGTCGTGTGGTATCAAGTTGCCCGCGATAAGTTGAATCGCCGAGAAATGTTATCTCCTTGGCCGAAGAAACAACCAGGAAATAAATTATTAAACGATGTGCGCGCGCGTAACCAAGGAACTGGGCGAGTCCTTCCTTAACGCCCTGGCAAACCTGAACGAGGACACATCGTTGCTCATGATGTTTCTTGGGTGAGCAAAAGAGCGGGACATAACGCACATGCTGTGTTTCCATACTGTGCAAACTGGGAAACATTTGTTGAGGACACAAATTTTGTGTCCGCAACAAATGTTGCGCACGCGGGCAAACAGGGACATATTTGAGTCCGCAACAATGTGTCCTCGTTTGCCAAGGCCTTTAGTTGGTAAACTCCCTATTGCGCTGTCTGTGAATGGTCTTCTCACGTGGCGAAAAATTGCCGAAAACAACGGAAGCGGCTGGTGTTGCGCTCGATCATTTTGTCAACGATTCGTTGTAAAATATACGGTCACCAGCCCGAGCACACGGGGGGCAAAAGACGCCTTTAAACACGCCTAATCTATGGTGTACGCACGTGTTTCATTTTTCCTTACTGTTCGCTTCTAAAACTATTTAGAATACAAAACCATTAACGCGCGCTCTTGAATGCACTCTAACTTCCTACCAGCTGTCGGATGATCTACAACAAATCCAGATTAGGTGGCAATGCGTTACATGCGGGGCCCTACATGCGGTAGTATGGAGGCGGTCAAGTATAATACAAGCTTTGCCTGGCATTGCATTAAATCTCTTAGGTGCACTAGCACCCAAGCCTTTTGGGTAGCCTTAACAAAGACTTCACTTACAGGTTTACTGAAATCCAGTGACTCGTCGGTGTAAACCCCTTACAGTTTTACAAGTTCGGTTAATTTGTTGCCATGACCATTAAATTGTAGAGCTCTGCAACTGTTCTGCTTGGTATCAACTTTCCTTGTGATTGATGGTTAACCCACAAAAAGGCTCATTTTCATATTCTGTACAACGCTCTGCTTATTAGTTACTTGAATTCGTCAACAATTGAAACATTCAAATGAATGTTATGTTTTCAAGGTCATGGGATGAAGACCCTGGGTACCCATGGGACGAAGACCCTGGGTACGAGGTTGGGTCCTCTAAATCACGGACATCCGGTAGCGCATGTCAAATAGCCAAGAATGCATTTGCTCATGCTCAGATATGTATCCTCAGGGACAATCTCGTTCCCAGTGCCCACGTGTATTTTGGTGAGCGCCAAGACACGTGGGCACTGGTAACGAGATTGCCTCACGGAGGGAGTGACAGTCCGGCTTTGGCTTTTTGATGGCTAGCTTGAAAGCTGGTTCGGCGAAGCTTTGAAAGAGACTAATTTCATTGAAAAACAAGCTGTCTTGCATGCAGTAGCTGTACATAAACGAGACTGGCTGTGCATTTCGAAAATCGTTGATATTCCAGCTTCTCTCGTTCGTGGTGGGCCATCGATCTTGCTTGATACGTTTGTAGTTTCGCCACTGAATGCGCTTATTTCCGACCAAATTGAAAAGTTAAAGGCACTAAGTGTTGGCTTGAAGGTTTATAAGCAAGATAACCAAGGCGTAATTCGGTCAACTGGTGACAATGTGATTCCCTTGTTGATCTGTCCAAAATAAATATCACTCGTAACGGTAAGTGCAAACGAGTGGTTCTGGGGACGAGTATGATAGGAAGCGCGCAGTAATTCATAACTTAAGGGGGGACTAACTTAACTACAGACTTAGCGTTGTTGCCAAGGGATTTTTACGGACTGTATTTGCAAAACACGATTTTTCGGTGTTTTTGCCACTATATTGGTGAGACGTGCGAAGAGGTGAACATGTAAAATTTATAAATTGATATTGCGTATGCGTAACCGCGCTTTAAAGACGGCCAAAATCGTTGCGAGACAAGTTGCACGAATTGTTGCAGAAAGTAGAACTCGATTCAGCTACTTTCTGCAACGGTACGTGCAACTTGTGTCGCAACGATTTCGGCCGTTGCAGGGTATGTTACACTTGGTACAATGTTTCGTGCAACTTGTCTCGCAATGGCGTTGTGACACAAGTTGCACGAAACATTGCACAGTGTAACATCGCCTTTAGAAGAGTTTGTCCTCAGAAGTCTTAAGGCCTCTCGTTTCACAAATCCCCTCCTAACACCGGGTGGGTGACAGGATGAGAAATGTGTATATTGAAATGTCTCAGTAGGCTTGGAATGGGTTCGCACATCGAGAACTGATGCTGTTTCGAATCGTGCGCCTTTGTATATGATAGGATTTGATGGAGCCGAAACCAATTGTGGAATTGCACACATTTTAGGTATCCTACTGATGAACAGTTATTACATGCAGATATTTTTAGAAGCAACATTTGCTTGCGGTCTGTCACCTTTGAATAGTGTCCAAGAAAGTTATTTCAGTTTCTGAAACTTCAGCCGTATTGGGTGGTGTTTGTTTGCTTTCTCAGTGAACTGTGTTATATCTCCTCTGTTTGTGTTCCAGAGGGAGAAAATGTCGTCTATGCAATGTAGTGTTTCCAAACGAGCGGTTTAATCACGCTTTGGCATAAGTGTAAACTTTATGAATCTTGCGCATAATAAAGTATCTATCTATCTATCTATAATTTCTGTTTCGACTTTTGTCATGAAGATATTGGCGAAGGCAACAGCCATTTTCGTCCCCGGAGCAGTTCCATGTGTTTGGAGATTCTGTATGAAGGCCAACACAAACGCATCAAAATGGCAAAGAAAGTCGTTTAACTCATCTTCAGAACCCGCCCTTTTGAACAATCGACAATGTGCCTCAGACTAGAGTCCAGTTCCCGTCTAAAATATAAATTGCCTAAAGTGAACTATGTCCCCACCCCCTGGGGCTGGTAAGTCGTATCCCCATGTACGCCCCACGTCTCCCCGGGGTAGGGGTGGGGTGGGGTGGGGGTTTCCAATGACAAGTGCATTACGAACGTACACCAAACGCCGTGTTGGCGGTTACCGTAGCGAGGAACACAAACTACAAAGGCGTGAAGTAATTTTGGGGGCCACGGTTGTACGTGGCCCCCGCGTGCAACAAAGGAAATAGGAGACGTCTGCACGCAGGCTAGCCTTGTAGATGTCCAATCTACATAATGTTCGCGGTCTGGTGTGTTTTATATACCGTTGTCCATGTTGTGTAACTTCACCTTGTCATCAGCCGGACCAAACCAGAGACGAGGTATTAAATTGTCTACATTCGTATGTTGACGAAAGAAGATCAAATAAGAAACAACAGGAGCCCATTACCATTACCCATTACCCATTACCCATTACCCATTACCCATTACCATTGGAAACAAACAAGTTCTTCGTCACTTCTCAGTTTTCGGCTTTTTTATGTGCTAGAGCCCAGTCTCACTCCTGCCTAATGTTGCAACGCCTTTCGATTTTTGCTGCTTAAGGACCAAACTAACCTGCGATCAGGCTCTATTTTCGTTTCGATGGTAAACCTTTCCCGAGGGAAAGGCGAAACGAAAAATAGAGCCTGATACAAGTCTTCCGCGGAACGTCTACCGCCCACTTTTTTGATTGATTGACATTTTTCAAAATCAGCCTATCAAACTTACTTCCGTTACGCGATACTCGCGAGCTCTCGCGCGTGAAGTGATGTGGAAAGAAGAAAACGCCATTTTTGTTTTGCGAACGCCTTGTCCCACATGGTTCATCGTTGTTGGGGAATATTTGCGGTTTTGGACCCAAAGTAAGCTCTTATAACGTACAAATTTTATGAACGCTGGGAAAGGCGATATGTGTCTCCAAAGCCTATGTGATAATGATATCTTTTTTGGGTACTGAAGCACCACTGATGATTCAGCTGAAGGAAGCTGAGGTGATTAATATTGTCGATGTATTTCATGTCATCCCTTCGAAATAAAATAAAAGAATCGAGAGCGTTGTTTTATTTGAGTTGCGGAGAAACAGGATTTTGCCGTTCACTCGTTTGTTAAGTTTTAGCTTTTGAAGCTCGCTTACCTTTAATTTGAACAAATGAATAAATGCAGACCGGCCTTGATGAATTCTTTTAATGTAATTTAATTTATAAAACAAATTTTGTAGTATTACTAAAACGCTGCATTGTTGTGGTACACTGTGACTGAACTCATTCAGTGAGATTCTCAAGTGCTTGGCTTCTAAGGAGCCATTTTTATTGACCACTTTCTTAGCTTCAGTGGATGAGAGGTGTTTATACCATGGTTAGCTAATTATCCACTGGAAAAATATCAGAAATTTTTAAGTGTAGCATGAACCTGTGATCCTTGATTCAGTGAAAGGTAGAATCAACTAGCCTGAAGGGCAATTGGATAAATCCAACCCATTGTTGTCTTTGCATGTTGATCATGACTGAGCAGAAACAGTAGTAATAAATATTTGGGTGGCTGAATGGATTACCCAATCTCTCTAAATACGCCTATTTACTCCTCTCTAAGGGGGAAGCCAAGCATCTTCTTGCCAACAGGTTTGTTAATAGTGAGGGAAAAAAAGGGAATCAAGCCATTGGATTTCCAAATGCAGCAACTAAATTTTTCACTGAAAATAGTTCTGAAATCACTATTGGGAAACATAAAAAAAAGATCATCACAGAGGGTGGCACATTCCCTTGAGAGATATTTGCTATGTTGTCAGTCAGTCATAAGGCCTCTGGGAACAGGTGGTTGGTCTACCCACCAACCTTGACCCTGAGTTGTATGTTAAGACAGAGCACAGAATTTGGGAACTATGCCACCTACTCTTTTCATCAAGTGTGTAGGTTCTTTTATGTACCCTTCATGTTTAAATTACGTGTGAGGGTGAAAAGGCCAATAGACTATAATCTCATTAACCAATAACCTGATCATCTGATCTGAGAGAGATGTTGAGAACCCAGCCAGCTTGATACAAGCAATAATTTTAATTAACACCATGGTTTGCTGTCTGGTCTGGGATTCAAACCAGCAACCTGTTCCTCAGCAGTCCAGTGCTGGGCAGTATGCTGTTATTCTGTAATGGAGAAACAACTTGGTAGGAGAGGTAACTAAGGACATCTAGCTTTCATCAGGTTAATCTTTCATTAATTCAACAAAGGCCTGTAATGCTTATGCAGTACAACAGTCTTTGTGGTGCATTTCAAACTACTGCACCTTGCAATGAGAAATTTTGCAATGGGAGTTCAGTCACTTGTGTTTAACATTTTTGTGGAGGATGTAAATGACCTTGTCATTCAACAACAACAACAACAATAACAATTTGCTTCTCTAAGCTCTATTCAATTTGTTTCCTCTATTCTCATGTAGATTTCTCTTGCTACAATTTACGTTGGGGTTTGAAATAATTCACTGGTTTTTCTGAGTTGAATGTATTACTATCACCAAGATAATTGACACTTTTATGCTGTCCTCACGAAATTTTGTTAATTGACTATTCAATTTAAGCTTAAATTTAATTTGGAGATTAAAAAGCCTTTTTAAATTTATAAACTAAGTCAACTTGACTGACGTCCACTGTGAAGTTACTAAAGCCCTTCCATCGTACTTTTTCTATGGCCGGTCATTCTGCTATTTATGTGATTTTTTTATATCAACATCAAGACACATGTATTTCATTACTCCATAAAAAGAAAAACTTTATTCTTGGTGGTGTGAATTAGCCAACAGTGTTCTATTTATGTTGTTGTTCCAGAGGAGAACATACATGCAAACGATAACAGATAACTTTACAGCCTTACGTAAATGAATGGTACAAAACAAATTTAAAAGAACTTGCATTAAGCTTTCAAAATGTTTGTTCATTGAATATGTGTCTTCTCTCGCATCCTAACATTGAAACCACTGTGTCTATGATGTTGTACTTATCAACTGAGCTTCGATGTGTCTTGCTTCCCGTTGAATTGTTCTTGAATACAAACCAGCCAGCTTCCAAGTCTTTATACTGTTGTCAGGCTTTCACAAACACGAGAAACAACTCGTCAGAACGGTCCGTGTGGTTTTCGTCCATTTGATTTTCATTCAGTATTGAAAATTGAAAATCAAAATCAATTTCTGTACAACTACCATTCATTCCATTTTTAACAAAATTAAAAAAAGAAAACTCAAAATTGAAATTAATATTTTTGATTGTCGAATTAAAGAAAAATCACTGTCGAGATCTGTTTTTAATTTTCGTTGTTTTCTAACGAAACAAAAAATAAAAACGACTTTCCTTTTTTCGATTTTCTTATTTTCCATCTAAATTGTAAACGAAAATTGCCACCATTATTCTAAAAATCTATTGTTAGAAAAATTGAATCCCTCGTAATCTAGATCTTTCTCTTATTGAATGAATATAGAACACACCGCTCACGTGTGAGAAACTGGCAATCAAAACCCCATTTCAATTTTGGTCTTCCATGAAAATCAAAAATTGAATACCGGACAAAAACACCTTGCAGGGGAGGGGAGGGTACACTGCCGACATTGTTAGGCTCGGTTGCTAAGTAAACAAAGATGGCGGCCGACGAAAGCCGTAAAATTCCTTATGAAATCGGTGCGAAGAAAAGTGCTTCGGTTGGTACAAGTTCAAACCTTTGCCGGATGCGCATACCTACAGGATCAGACTGCAGGGATATGCACTCACGCAGGGATATACGCTCACAAGAATCTTCACTCTCGAAGGAGGTGGGCCCACCAGGAAGAAGAAGAGACTTTAATATATACGGAATAAATGTCAAGAATGACCGAATTGGTGAGCAAGTGATGCCCTTCTTCTGTACTTCCAAGTACTTCATGCGATAAGCTTGAGGTCCTGGCCTACCGTAAGCATAAGGCCATTTCACTTTGTTAAGCTTAAGCTTTAATTAAAATTTTGTAATAGCAAGACCTATCATTGAGTAGAGTTAGCATTAATAATGATCAACCTGAACAACCCAACAACTCTACATGTACATTAACTATTGCATATAAAGTGGTCTTTGCATATCAAACAAAACATCATATCTAGACGTTCTTGAAAATTGTCAGGACCAACTAATCCACACATATTAATGGCAAAGTGTAAATTAATCAAGCCCACATTACACCCCTCAATGGAGCATCACAATATTTAAGGTTTAGTCACCAAGCTGTCACTATCTTCCCCAGAGAGACTTTCATCTGTATCCAGTTCTTGCTCACTTTCTTCCATAAAACCTTCTACTGATAGTCTTGTGCTGTTGTAATGCACATGTCATTGGCTTCCCTGTGGGGTTGACCCCTGGGCATACCAGGGAGATATGTGGGGAAATACAAGGAGATGGATGGGATTCTTTGCCCAAGGGTAGGGGAAAATCTTGACATTGTGTTACGATCAAAGATTAGGGGGTGGGGAATTCACAAGTTTGAAAAGGATGTCATGGGTATTTTAAGGTGAGAGACACCCCACCCAGGGGACTTTGTCTTGAGAGATTCCCCAACCCCCTGGGGAAATTCCTCAAGTTTGCTTGACTGATTTTACAATCCCCTTGGTTGGCCCAGGGGTTGACCCCATGGGGAAGCCGATGACATGTGCATAATGGCTCTTTCTGTCAAGTGACCATTCTGTGCCATTTTTGTCAGCCACCTGACCTGTCTAACTGAAAAGCTTGCAAGAGATTCTACATTCACATTGTCAATAACATCTGTCTTTAAGTCTGCTGACAAAAGCTGATGAAGCAGTTTAAAATTTGACTTTATCTCTGTTGTTTCCAATTTTGCTCTTCCTTTTGTTCTATTTCTGTGATCTACAGCAACACACTTTCTATTATGAACTGCACAAGGTAAAAGTTGATCTTGTTCAATAATCCCTGTCATATCTTTTAGCGTGGGGAGGGTCATAACAGTTTTGGGTCATACAAGGCCGGGGGGGGGAGGGGGGAGGGGGGGCACTAAAAACATTTTACACATGGAGGCTCTGCCCTGAGGTCCAGCCCTTACTCTTTTATATACCATTTTTGACAGAAAAGGTACCCCTTTCATATTCCATTTCTTGCAGCCAAGAAATGGCATGAACTATCAAATGATACTGACTTTAGAATAAAAGTAGGCACCAATGAAATAGTAAACAAAATAAGATAGTTAAGTTTTCGGGGATTAGTAAATTTGTAACATTAGTTTTTTAATAGTAATTTTGACTGTGGCAGTACTATTGTAATAATAGTTTTAATTAGTTTTAATCAGTATTTAATTTTTGATTTTATCTGATGAATTGTGTTATTAGCGTTTAGTTGTTAGGTTTTCAAAAGTTATTAGGTGAAATACCTGTAAACTAGCTCTCAGGCTAAGTGTATATCCACGTTAAATAAAGCATGATGATGATGATGATACCTTGCATTGACAAATGGTACCCCTTTCATATACCTTCCACTGGAACAGTACAGTCATAAGGTATGTGTTCATAATATTTTAATGAAAAGCCCTTTTAAATACCTAAATGACAGATTTCCCTTCCCTTTCATATACTTCAAGTTGTGAAATCCCTACCCTTTCATATACCTGAACCATGAAAAAGGTACCCCTTTCGAGCGGAGCCTCCCCATATAGGCCATTATAGGGAGTACCCTCCCTCCCCAGGCGTACAAGAGGGAGGGTTACAGTTTTTTCTGCAGGAAATTGGGGGAGGGCATAAAAAAAATTTCACCTGGGGAAAAAAATTGCACCAGCCCCCCTCTCTAATAAATGACAGGTCCCTAATTACTTTTATGATGCTGCTCCTATTTTGTTCTCTTGGCCATCTGGTGTAAAATTACTTTTGAAAGGAAGGCCTATCGTTTACCCCATGAAAAATATACCATAAATCGTCCATTAAACACCCCCTCTCTCAAATAAGCCCCCTGTTTTAGCGGAAGAAAGTTATTAAGCTGCCCATCTCTTTTAAGCCCCCTCCCCTCCCCCCTTATTCCACATAACCAAGTTAATAAATAATAGACTCAATAGACTGCATTTGTAAATAATCACGACTGTAACACTTTATGTGGACTGATCCAGTATGGTTTATTCACTAGGTGAAAGTTCAGATTTGTTTTTGATCTTCGGCTGCATGACCTCCAACTTCATGTGCTTGAGCTTTTCCACCTTGCTTTCTAGTTCTTTATGCAGAATTCATACCATTTTTTGGTTGTTTGAAAAAGCAGGGTTTCCAAGAAAAAACAAAATTTATATGTTGAGGGGAGAGGTACAAAGTTCAGTTCCACTTTGGAATTTTTGATGACCCTCCCCTTTTTGGTTACATAAAATTTAATGACCCTCCCCCATTTGCACCACCACCCCCCCCCCCCCCCCCTCTCTAATCAATGATAGGTCTTGCTATCACAAAATTTTAATTAAAGCTTAAGCTCAACAAACTGAAATGGCCTTACGCTTACGGTAGGCCAGGACCTCAAGCTTATCGCATGAAATACTTGGAAGTACGGAAGAAGGGCATCACTTGCTCACCAATTCGGTCATTCTTGACATTTATTCCGTATATATTAAAGTCTCTTCTTCTTCCTGGTGGGCCCACCTCCTTCGAGAGTGAAGATTCTTGTGAGCGTATATCCCTGCGTGAGTGTATATCCCTGCAGTCTGATCCTGTAGGTATGCGCATCCGGCAAAGGTTTGAACTTGCACCAACCGAAGCACTTTTCTTCGCACCGATTTCATAAGGAATTTTACGGCTTTCGTCGGCTCATCCTCGGTGTAAGAACCTGTGACTCTCACGAGTGACGTAAAACAAAGAAAACAAAGAAGCCCAAACAATACTGCCTAGGAAAATAATAGCGATAAAACAAAGAAAAACTTCACAGGTTCTTACACCGAGGTAAGCCCCTTTCGTCGGCCGCCATCTTTGTTTACTTAGCAACCGAGCCTAACAATGTCGGCAGTGTACGCTCCCCTCCCCTGTAAGGTGTTTTTGTACGGTATTCAATTTTTGATTTTCATGGAAGACCAAAATTGAAATGGGGATATTGATTTCCAGTTTTTCACACGTGAGCGGTGTGTTCTATATTCATTTAATGAGAGAAAGATCTCGAGTACGAGGGATTCGATTTTTCTAACAATAGATTTTTAGAATAATGGTGGCAATTTTCGTTTTTGATTTGGACGGAAAATAAGAAAATCGAAAAAAGGAAAGTCGTTTTTATTTTTTGTTTCGTTAGAAAACGACGAAAATTAAAAACAGATCTCGACAGTGATTTTTCTTTAATTCGACAATCAAAACTATTGATTTGAATTTTGAGTTTTCCCTTTTCAATTTTGTTAAAAATGGAATGACTGGAAGGTGATCGGAAATTGATTTTGATTTTCAATTTTTAATACTGGATGAAAATCAAATGGACGAAAACCACACGGACCCAGAACGCTTCGTCTTTATCATTCTTCATGAAGATCGTTCCGCGAATCTTTCAAGTGAATCCAGTATGTACATCAAAAACAAAACTAATAAACTTTTTCCCTCTCCGCTAATTTAGATGAAAATAGAAAGGCTCTGTTGTTTTGTGTTATAAAACTAAAAACAACTTGAGATTATTCATTGTCCGTAATGGCGGCTCAGTCGCGAGAGCCTCGCGAACACGCATCTTTAGTGACTTCCGGTTATTAAATCAGCCAATCAGATTTCGTCCAAATTCTGGACGAAGCCACAGACTTCCGTGAGACTTTGTATCAGGCCCAATTGTAGCGAGCGCCCACATAAGAGGACATCAGGACATAAGAGCGATGCTTCAATTGGGCCTGATCGCAGGTTAGGACCAAACGCGAACATCACACTGACATCAGGAGGTATCGAATGCTTTCTTTTTGCAATTTGGACCGGATAGGCTCATAAATCACACTTAACTTTGTTGGCAGTGGTAATTTTACTTAGAAGTTCCCTGTGAGCTTTCGTTTGTGGTTCTGCGTTGAAGTTTGGAGAAAAATCATCTCAACTCTCTGCTATGGCCTTCATCGTTAAATATTTCTTCGGGTTTGTTGTGTTTATTTTGGTTTGTTCCATCCCAAGGCGTGCCAGTACTTCAGACCGGGGTCGCTACGGTCTGCCTAAAGGAGTGAATGGTGGCGTTGGTTGTCTTGTCTGCACTGCGGTTGTGGCTCTTACGGAACAGCTGTGCGTTATTCACAATAAGACATTTGTAGAGTCATACGTTAGGCTGTGCAACATTCTCCCTGATCCGTACAGGAACGCTTGTGTTGCTTTGGGAAAGTTCTATATTCCGAAAATCATTGACTTGATAACAGACAAGGTCACCCCAGACGTTATTTGCCATGCAATCTTCATGTGTTATGTGGACAAGGGACAGCCATATTGTCATGCTTTTCCACCGAAAAGCGATTTCCGTAAGGGAGTGTTAGAATCCGGGAGAGTGTCTGCGAAACTATTTAACGAAAACGAAAACTTTTACGACTCGAAAGGCCCAGGAGCTTTTGATCCTTGTACTCTAGAATACGTCAAAGACATCTGTAAACTGTTTCATCGGGTTTTTAACAATGATTTGCCACTGGTAGACTTGGATAACGACACCTATAGTGCTCTTGTCGAGGCGTGGAGAGGGACCTCTTGGAGGGGAAGAGATTGTGATGATATCGATCCTTTGAATCATCCAGGGGCAAAGCCAAGAGGAGGTGATGTTCATCTTGACTCAAACTGCAATGGTATTCATGGTACAGAACCAATCACTGGAAAGCCATTTGAAGATTTGTTTTGCAAAGGTTTGCTCTTCAGTTACTTGCTTCTGTTTGTGTAGAATCAATTACTGATCTCTTTACAATTCTCATTTATTTATAATAGACCTTTCCAAGATATTTTTCAACTTTTGATATTGGTCATGGATGTAGCCAGAATCTGTTGACACTGCTTGAAAGAGGACCCAAAAATTAGTAAATTAAACTGAGCCAAGTTTGGAAGTCATAACTTTAGAATTATTGCAAAGTTATAGCTTCCCAAAATCTAGAAATTTGAAACCAAATTATTTCATCAATCTGCAATAGCTTTCAAGTAGTTTTTCACCTTCACAAAATTATTCATTGTTTCTAACACCAGCACTCTCATTGCTATTATTTGTCAGATACTGGGTACCTTGGTGTGATTGTTCTTGGTGATTCAGTAGCAGGACATTTCCACATTCCACCTGAGTGGCTTACAGCACGCCTGATTACTGACAAAGTCTTCGAACATGTGGGCTTCATAGTTGAAAATGAGCTTGACTGGCCTCAGTTGTCACTGTATTCAGGGTACTTAAAGGAATCAAGGTAAGCTCATTATTGAAGAATAATTCATAACAAGTTTACTAAACATTTTGCAAGGGATTATTATAAAATGGTGTGATGTTTTGGAGACCAATGAAGATAACTTAAAACAGTGAACTTAGAGAGTTCAAGATCTACCTGTAGGTATATGACACTTAGATTTGATGCCTCTATGGAGAGTTTCAGGTACAGTGTAGTTTGAGCTGTCTGGCTAAGAGGGCATAACTGTACAAAGCTTATGGCTAGGGGAGGTGAATAATAAATTTGAAACTTAAGGGGATAGCAAGGCCCCCCTTTTGTTCGGTACACCCAGTCCCAATGCCTTTTTAGGCTTACAAAGGAGATCAATACATCAAAAGATGACTTTACACTTTTTATACTGCTGAAGTTTGGCTAAAATGTTTGTGAGACACCTATATTTTGAAGGAAGTTCACCACCTCTTTGACTTGAGCACCATCTTATCTGGTTTCCATGTGCATATGCACAAGGACTTTCTCAAGCCAGGCCAGTTTTTTAAATTTGAGTTTATTTGAAGGGCTTACTACAGTCTTGCATTAACCCTAATTCCTCCCTTAGAGTGACTTATAGATTTACCTCTGCCTAACAACAGACTACTTTACTCATCAAAGGGAGAGCATAGGTTTGCTCCACAATCGATCCATTTCTTATGACAGGTGGCCAATGGAGAGAGGTCATGCAGATTCCATTTACCTGAAACTTTGGGAAAGGAACCACTGCAACCACCGAGATTACCAAAATCTGGCCAAGAATGGGGCTGACTCCTTTGAAGCAAACTACAAACTGATTCCAAGCATGGCTCGAGACCAGAAACGGGATCAACCTGCACTGGTGTTCTATTCATTCATTGGTAATGATGTGTGCCAAGGGGGGCATGATTTATCTAAGATGACCACTCCTGAGCAGATGCATCAAAATGTTATGGAAACACTTCAAAGTTTGGACAAGCGCCTACCAAATGGTAGTCATGTGATTCTTATAGGTCTGGTTGATGGTCGGATTCTGTATGACAGTATGCATGGTCGCATTCATCCCATTGGCAAGCTCAAGGGAGATGTGACTTATGAAAAGTTTTACAACTTTATGAACTGTTTGCAGATTTCGCCGTGCTTTGGGTATTTGAATACAAATGAGACCATTAGAAATGAAACCAGCAAACGAGCTGCTCAGCTGACTGATGTTTTAAAGAGTGTTGCAGAGACAACCAAGTTCGAAAATTTTGATGTTTATTTCTTTGATTGCCCACTTAAACAGGTTATGAAGGCAAGTGCACTCCTTTTATCTTGTACAGTGTTTCTTGTTATTTGACAAGAAACTTAAATCTGTGTTGTCTTTCTCTACCTTTTGAGCCGTGTAATATTCAGGATATAGTGGGAATTAAGGCAAGAACACTCGCTTCCACCAATGAGGCCTTAAGTTTCAATTCCCTGACTTGGAATCATATATGTGGGTTGAATTTGTTGTTGGTTCTCATTCCTGCTCTGAGACGTTTTTCTCTGGGTACTCTCAGGTTTTCCCCTCTCCTCAACAATCAACATTTTCAAATTCCCGTTCAATGTGGAATTCAAGTGCCACAGGTTTCTCAGCTGTTGTAATATAAATAGTAATATAATTATAAAACAATAATATAATTGTAACTGTTGAGTGTCACCCTTGTTAAACAAAGCTTATTTGATGTACAAAAAATTAACATTTTTGTCTGAGAGAAAGTCCCTTCGATGATCTAGCATTCCATATTTATTTAGGAGTAGTAACATTCCTAATTATTTTTGCTTTGTTCTGTGGAAGGCTCGCCATTGCAAATGCCATAAAGGTCGGACACAAGCATGTTGTCATGCTTGTGAAATTAAAAAATAACTGGAATGTGCATAATTGTTTTATTTTTAAAATTAGGAAGAAATCTTAATCAAAAGTTAATTTACTAACTTCATAATTCAACTGATTTCTGTCAATAATTAATTTACTAATCCATAACTCATGTGATTTCCATCAATAGTTAAGTTACTAATCCATAACTCATCTGATTGCTCTTGGTGTTTACACAGGACTAGTGTACATGGAACTTGAATACCATGACTTTATTGGTCAGAAACACTATATGAATAATTAATGAATTTTACAATCTATTATAAATTTGCTTTCCAGAAATGGGAACAGAAGGGACATCAAATATATGAGTTGATTGAGCCGGTAGATGGATTTCATCCAAGGCTTAAGGCAGAGGAACTAGCTGCCAAGGAGCTGTGGCAGCTTCTGGAATCAAATGTCTCTCATGTACTTGGAAACCGCAACCCTAAAAATTTCTTGATAAAAGCAGTGTTTGGGAATCAAGGTGGATATTGAGGCAGAGTTGTTAATGTGAAGAAAACAAAGAATTAATCATGGATCTTTTCTTTCCTTCTCTTTCAAAATTTACTTACATGTACATGTTTTAATTAATGTACACAAGATGCAATGCTTCCAAAATTTTACATGCACATTTTATAACTTGGTCATGTGTATACAATTGTATGTCACTTAGTACAGGCCTACACGCTGTACATGAGATTTTGCATTCAATATTTACAGCTACAACAACGTATGTAACTGATGACATATTACCGGTAAATGGCTTCCTTTAAAGGTCTACACCCGGCTGTTATTAAGGGCCAATGACCAGGTATTCTCCTGATATTATTAAGTTTGATCCCAGTCTACTGATAGAGGAATAGTAAATTGACTATACTTGTTCAGTAAACTAAAACAGATAGAATCCAGTGCTCCTTTTCACATATCCTTAATGACAGTCCTGGGCCTACATTTTTTTTATTACACTTTTGATTTTGGGGTCCAATGTACCGTATTTATTCACTTATAAGGCGCACTCGGTTATAAGACGCACCCTAAACTTTCGAAGACGATTGTGACAAGTAAGCAAAATGAAAATTTCACCTAAATACCCTGTTATAAGGCGCACCCAGAATTAGGGAAATTTTGTTGACCATGTTCGCTAAACTCACAACAATTTTGCTTCCAAAAGGTACTAATTACGGTGCTTTCATTCTCAAAACAAAAGTAAAAACGTCATACATGGACAATAGCATAAAAGTCACACTCTTTAATTCACTCAAGTCATCCTTCTCAGGAAACAGTGTTTTAAGTTATGAATAGCGGCCATGATGATTTTTTCGAACGATTTGTAGTCGAGTTTGCCTCAATCATGGGAGCGAGGTTAGGAATTTGTTCAATTGTTTCTGACGTCAATCATTTCAAGCACGTGCTTTTTAGCATGTTCGCTCGTTGCTGAAATCACCCCGGCTTTGTTACGAACTTGCTCGCCGTAGCAGCATTTATCGGAGTTGTTTTTCTTTGCATTTGTAGTTTGTTTAATTTGCTTTTAAGCACCTTCGGTTTGGGACGACGAGGAAGAAGACACAGAAGAGTTGATTGTCAACGAGTTCGAGACAAATAGCGAAGCCAAGGACGGTGAGTAGCTGAGCTCAGCCGAGATTTCAAACAAGCGGTTCTTTTCAGAGCCACCCCGGTTCTTTTTAGAACCAACAAATCAGATAAAGTCAATGATCAACGTCTTTTGTTTATTCATTTACCGGCATTTATTTACATACTCATTTCAGTTTAGCATTAATTATTAGGGAAATTTGGAAAAGTTATATTTTGTTGCGCGAAAATACTCGGTTATAAGACGCACCCCGAGTTTTGAGAAGATTTTGATCGAAGAAGCATATTTTCTTGTAAAAAATGGTGCGCCTCATAAGTGAATAAATACGGTATTTACAATTATAGAGCATACAATTTTTTACATATTAAGTGCCGTATAAATTATTCAACTTGGATGGTAGTTACCAGTAATCAATATATGACCAAAGGCCATTTCAGAGTTATGTTACATGATGCAGTAGGCAAAGAATTCATGACCAATATTATAAATAATAATTATAAATTATTTATGGCCATTGGAGTTAGTTGAAGTTGGGAAATACAGTTCCATAATAATACAGTTCTTTTGAGGATTTACCACAATTAATTATTTTGTGTTAAATTCTTTGATTGTCTCATGGTTTAGCTCAGGCTTTGCATCTTATAATGAGGAAGATTTACTTTGAAATTAGCTTAAATCTACAGACTGTGTCACATATTACACTGTTAGGCATTCCAAACCATAATATGCTCCTGGTCAACATTCCTTGTTATTGAAGGCAGTACAACCTATGGATGAAGGTAATGTTTGAAAAAGTATTATTTTCAATTATGTCAATAACATCATTTTTTTTACAAAATGTATATAAATATATTACAATTACAAACTATATAAATGGTTTTCATGCACATACTCAAAAAGTCAGCAAGCAGTACGATCATGAGCAGCTCGTGAGGTTGTACTGCTTGCTGAATTTTTGTGGATATGCATGAAAACCGTTAATTTTATATAGTTTGTAATTGTAATATATTTATGTGCATTTTGTAAAAAGAGGATTACTGATGAGCTATTTGGGTACAGTTAATAAAGGATTAAGAGTGGATAAATATCAACCAGAGATAGGAATTATAAAATTTCAAAAAAAATTGAAAAAAAAAGTCTGTGGACTACCCTAGGTATTCTATTAATGAAAATATAAATTTACTTTGATTCATTGGATGAATATTTTGGTGATATCACAGGTAACCCAGGCTCTGTATCTGCTACAGTTATAGGTCTGGAAATTTGTAAGAAATAGGAAATAAAAAACGATGTCACTTACCATATGTGTAGTTGTGGTTGTCCTTTATACTCACAAGGAGTTTCGGAAAATGAAGTCCACTTCACCTTCCACACTGAGAATATATTTATTTTTTGATAACATTTATCAAATACAGTGGCTTGAAATAGATTATTAATCCTTTGATGCTTAACAGCCAGACCAGCATACAAATATTTATCATACAATATCAATGTTTGATAATTAAAGCATAGGGGGGGGGGGGAAGCAGGGGGGAGCAGGGTTGGTGCAGTGGTGAGAGCGCTCGCCTTTCACCAATGTGTCCCGGGTTCGATTCCCGGACTCAGCGTCATAAGTGGGCTGAGTTTGTTGGTTCTCTACTCTGCTCCGAGAGGTTTTTCTCCGGGTACTCCAGTTTTCCCCTCTCCACAAAAACCAACATTTGATTTGATTTGAGTTGATTTGATTTATTTAGAGTTGATTTGATTTCATATATGTGAGGCGCATTTGAAAATTGTATAATTGAATTTGCGCCATATAAATTAAAAAAAAGAGAAAAAAAAAAGAAAAAGATACAGTTCATAACAGAACAGGGAATGATAACCAAAGATGAATTTGTTTTGATGTTAAAACAAACACTCTGAACATGAATCATAAGAATTTGGATTTTATGGCTGCAAGGTCCTGTTAACACTTTCTGAGTGCTGGGATTTCTGGGGAGGTTCTCTTAGCCCTTTAAAATTTATTTTCAATTGGGTGATTCGAAAGTTCCTTGTTATGGAGTCGTTTGGTAACGTTCCACCTTTTTTAAACATGAAGAAGCCTTTCCTTTCGCACTTAACTAGTATAAATCTACTAGCGTTTTACCACGAATCCCGTTCTCTAATCATGATTGCCTACTCTACTCGCTATCTGTCTGGGCGGTAGCCAGACGAAAATTTTCACCGAGGCAATGTTTACAAAAAACACCTCTTCAATATTCTTTGTTTTAGTCGATAATTATATAGCCTCTTACTGGAACAACAAAAAATGCTTATGACTCTGTGAAACTACACAGCCTGCTTATTTCTTTCGTATGGACATGCACAAACGGAAGGAAAAATATAACGTGAAATCAAAATTATTACCGAGGCAAGTGCCTCGGTTCGCCTCACACTAGCTACGGCCCTGTCTGTTCTGTGATAGCTGATAGTGAGTAGCGATTGTCAACAAAATTGCATTGTTTCAGGGTGTGGAGGGGGGAAAGGGGGCGGGAGCCCAGGAGAATAGGGAGGGAGGGTTACTGGAGATGGGGGAGGGGATGGTGGGAAGCGGAAGTTCTAAAAGGGCAGGAGGCGAGAAAGAAATAATTTATCGGTGGCAGGAGCAACACGGGAAGCGGGAGATTTTGACACTCTCCCCCCTCCTCCCCGACCACGTCCTCCTCTTCCTCCTCCTCCTTCCCCCGCTGTTGGTATTGTAATAATGACAATTCTCTCCTATTCCAAGCAAGTAAAGTTTTGCCGAATAAAATGTTCAAGGGTTAACGACGAATCAGTACTCAGCTTCAACAAGAAATAAAACTTTTTCAATGATAGAAATTGTTGTTTTGACTAAACTAAAGCCTCTTTCAGTCATTAGAAGTTGTTTGGTATTGAGGAGGTTGAAAGTAATTCTAGGATCAGGATAGCAACCTTCCGTCATCTCTTAAAATATTTGAACTGATATACTTCCGCTTCGAAACCATCTTTGGTTCACTTTCTTGCGATTGTGATTACCTTTTTGCTATCGAAAAATACCATATCTTACCCGATGCTAGCAACATAAAGACCTCTTGGCGCCAAAAAAGGAAGAAAGAAAAGGAAGATGGTACAATTATTTTTGTGGCCTATACTTACTCCTCGGCTAAGATAACCTGCTTTTGCAAAAAAAGGACTTGTGAATTACTTCAATTTTGGCTTCTGTGAAACTGGTAGTCTTTTTGTAGGTGCTTATACGAAACCGTTGTTTAATAGTCCGTGGTTCGCTTCTTCTAGGATTTCAAAATTGTCCTCGTTTAACTGACAAAAAATGATTTCAAACCCCACGGTAGCCTCGCAGCTCCTATAAGCTCTAAATTTCAGTGGCGGGGATGGTGTCGCAGCCCTATTGTTTTAGGGCTAGGGTCCATTTTTTGTGTTGTTTGTTCTTTTGTTTCACCTGAAGGGTGGTCTCCAATCAGGTGAAACCTTGTAAGAGCTGCGAGGTGACCCAAACCCTAACCAAAAACTTGGTCAAATGTCAGGTAACAAGAGGCCATATTGGCCTTTACTCGGCCTTCCCGCAAAAAGCAATCAGAAATTGCAATTTGCTACTTCACTGATTCACCTGCATGGTTGTAATATTATGACAAAGTTAGAATAACAAGATCTGAATTCCTTTCCATATTTTATTTTCACTATTGCATCATATTCATCATGTGCAGATAGTAGCACTGCCTTCTCTAATACAACGCATTCTTCAAGTACAGTCAACACTGCTTGTGTTATGGATGTCTATAAACGACCCAAAAAACGACCGCATAGAAAACCGACTAAGTAGAAAACGACGACCCATAAAAACAATGAATGATTAATGAATTTTGACTACTTTTGATCCCAGGAGTTTGTTTCCTCGTATAGGTCCGTTAGCCTGAGCTTGCACTAAAGAACTTTACAAGGATGCACGATTTTTGGCATAAATGTTACTGGAATCTCGGTGAAATGTGAGGAGAAAAAATATTTAGCAGTGTGAAACTTTTTGCTGAAATACGTCACTTGAAACAAAGACATCGCTATAAAAAAAGAGAGTAAGGTTTCTGCATCCAGTTCTACGGTTAGATTTCACGTCACGCAAGTGGAAAATATAATCGCTTAAATGCATTCAAAAATAATGTCAAGAAATTGAGATATTGCACAAAAATAGTAAATAAACAGCCTGTAAAAGTCTCAGGAGTGTGTGATATCCCGTACTTGAGTTATTCAGCAAAATGTACCACTCAAAATTACAGCGGTTTAGTATGTAGAAGCCACGGGCACGATTAAAACATGTGGAGTTCAGTTTGTACGGTGGCCCACAACTGTCACGGCAAAAGAAAAAGACCCACGGTAAAAAGAAAACACTCGCGGCAAAAAGAAAAGATTCGCGGCAAATTAAAAAACCTCACGGCAAAAAAAAAAACCTCACCGAAAAAGAAAAAGACTCACGGCAAATTAAAAAACTTCACGGCAAAAAGAAAATGATTCACGGAAAAAAGAAAAAGCTCACGGAAAAAAGAAAAAGACTCACGGAAAAAAGAAAAAGCGCACGGATAAAAGAAAAAGACTCACGGCAAATTAAAAAAGCTCACGGAAAAAAGAAAAAGACTCACGGAAAAAAGAAAAAGCTCACGGAAAAAGGAAAAAGCTCACGGAAAAAAGAAATAATAGCGGTGGATTGGGTCGAGTTTCTGGGGAACATGCAGCCGCCATCTTGAAACCAAAGCACGGGGAATGTTTTTCTTGTGGTGCTGGTATTTCTTTGTTTTTTGATATTTTGAACTAGAAAATTACTTGTGTTAGAAAACCGTGCGGAGCAATAAACGTTGGTGTTCATGTTTGTTTAGGGATAGAATTCTATAGTTTTATACTCTTTGTTCGTTCAGCTTTCTTCTCGTTACAGCCATGATAATCATTGTAAGATTTTAGCATGTTTAAATAAAGCTGATATTCCAGTTTTATGTCTGCGTATGATAATTACTGTGTTTTCAGCTAGTAAATGAAATTATTTTACTGCAGAAGGGTTGTAGTTTTGCAAAAAGTGTTGTTTAGCATTTCAGTACGAGCACCACTGTTACGCTTTACATGTATAAGTCCCACTTTGCTTTGCTTTTTTGAACTCAACTATTTAATCAGGACGACCCTTGGATTCTACTAAATTCTGCCTTCATATGTAATGACAATGGTGTCATAGTATGAAAAGGTGTGCATAAGAAATTGTGGATTGGATGAAGAGCCTGCAGTTGAAAAGTTGGCAAAATATTAATTATAACTACAACAAAATAAGAACTACTGCATCCAGACATGGGTCAGGAAAAATTGTAAAACTCAATAACTTTGCTAAGCATGCATTTGAAGGTTACCGGTAGATAATGACGACTAACAAACTATCAGGGACCAATTTATCAATGTGTATAGGCCTGAAGATCAGTGTTTTATTTTGTATTATAAACAATATATACAGTTCAGCACTGCTGACCCTGTGAAAAATAGAACCAACTTGACAATGATTTCTCGCTAAATATCCCTAGTTAAACAACCATTTCTGCCTGCCCGGGAAAACAGGAGTTCTTGCAGAAGTGTGGGGTTCTAATATGCTAGTCATTTGGAACTTTACAGAGCCATTCAGTATATGCTAATCATTTCCCCTACCGTAAAACATTACCCAGTGTAGCCATTTGCAGCTATACAAATTAGGTTTTGAAATAACTCGAGTGCATCTTGCCAAGTTGCTGGTTTTGATGCCCTTAGACTGTCCTTGACATATTCAAAGTATTCCTAATGGACACTGTTCTCTGTTTCATAGACGCACTGTTGTGAAACTTCATTGACCTCTGTCAAATGTACCTTTAAAAGCAGATCTGTTGCACCTCCATGGTACTTTGGTAGGAAGAACAATTGAAGGCCTCGGAGCATAACCATCCTATGTCGAATTTTGAGTCGTTTTTCGATTTTGCTTGGATTTGTCTGAATTTCTGCATGTGAACTGCAATTCGATGGAAACACATTGTATGGTATTTTTTGACTGATTCATCCAGAATCCAGAAATACATTTTTTCTTACGTACACCAAGAAACCAACCTTCCATGGGAGTGGTTTGCAAGTTGCATTACATCTTCTTTCAATCGAATTGCAGTTTACATGCAACAATTTGGGAAAATCCAGGCAAAATCGAAAAACAACCCAAAATTCCACATAGGATGGTTATGCTCCGAGGCCTTCAATTAGTCTAGCCCTCCAGGCACAGTGCATGTCATGCCTGGATTTTCTAATGTAATGAGTGTTCCAGTGTTCTTTAACATGATCACATTCCTTCTGCAATACAAAACAGAAGGAGTACCAAAGACACTCTGTGTGGATTTCAGATGTTGTATCAATTACACCCTGGGTTTCTACATGCAAACGTCTCCACCACAATGTCCGGTTCTTGCAAAAGAAACTCCACCATCCTTCAATTCTTTGATTTCTTGGGGAGGGTACATACCTGTGAGCATCATCATTTTCTCTGAGATAACACTAAGCCATTCTCAGTATCCAGATCTGTAAACAGTTTAATTGGGACACCTCCTAATTCAGCAACAGTGTCTACAAAATACTTTGCTGGATTCTCTGGCAAAATTATTTGAGCATGCAACTTTAAGCCATAGTATGCCTCGGCTAAAGCCAACGATGCATTCATGTATTGGGAACCCTCATGGCTTTAATTTGTCATATGCATCTAGATGCCATGAATAATTTGGGCCTGGATTGCAGTAAACGCTTCTTCTTAGGCAGTGCGCTTTATGGGCTGCAACACCCTCTGGATCTATTTCTTGAAGTAACTGTTGTATAATAATTATACAACAGTTACTTCAAGAAATATTCTAGGTACTCTGAGGCCTTCTAGTTGAAGAGTATGCCAACCAGATCAGTACCCTCCAGCTGATCATGGGCCACTATTTTTTCTTCACCTTTCCGATCATCATCTTTCTGGTGCTGTATACCCTGTTTCCGTTTAGAAAGCCCATACTGCTGTACTTTTCTCAACAGGGTACTATAGCTGATATTGTGTGTTTTTTTTCTTATTAAACATATTGACCATTGTTTGCCCAAAAGTACCTAGGCTTATCAAGGGGCTCACAATAATACAAATTTAAATCAGGCTCACACAAAAAACAGTTATGATTCTTGGAAAGAAAGAGGTTTATTTCTTGATACTCAAAGCCACTATTGAAATAGTATTTGATAACTGCCTCTTCATCAAATTCCACTTCACTGTCTGTATGTGAGTCATCCTCTCAGATCTGTGGAGATACGTAAAAAAAAGCTCAATGTCCTCAGTCCGGAGCTCCGTCGGAAAATGCTCTTCAAGGTCATGTTTGAACTAGGCAGTCCAAGAGTACGTTCGCATCACGTACTAATAATTAAGCTTAACTAAGTTTTCATCCTTTCATACGGTGACATCAAACGGGAAACATTGTTTTCCAAGCAAAAATCCACAATGCTTCCCGTACAAAGGCAAATTGGTCCAAAAGATTAGAAGCTAGCTTATTTCAAATGCTCACCTTTTCCACAGTTTGAGCAAACATTGTCCCCTTCTGCAAGATGTTTTCAACAATTGGAGCAAAACATTCCTTGTGCTTCGGTTTCAAGATGGCGGACCGCATGTCCTGGCAACTCGACCCAATCCCCCGCTATTTTTCTTTTTGCCGTGAGTCTTTTTCTTTTTGCCGTGAGCTTTTTTAATTTGCCGTGAGCTTTTTCTTTTTTCCGTGAGCTTTTTCTCTTTTCCGTGAGCTTTTTTAATTTGCCGTGAGTCTTTTTCTTTTATCCGTGAGCTTTTTCTTTTATCCGTGAATCATTTTCTTTTTGCCGTGAAGTTTTTTAATTTGCCGTGAGTCTTTTTTCTTTTTTCCGTGAGGTTTTTCTTTTTGCCGTGAGGTTTTTTTTTTGCCGTGAGGTTTTTTAATTTGCCGCGAATCTTTTCTTTTTGCCGCGAGTGTTTTCTTTTTACCGTGGGTCTTTTTCTTTTGCCGTGACAGTTGTGGGCCACCGTAAGTTTGGCTATGTTAAAACCTTTCGTCTCGCTGTTGAACTTGCAAACAATCGTATTGACACTTGTGTCTACATATTAGTTGTTCAGACCTCGTAAACACAAGGTGAATCGTCATTTTAGTGTTCGTGATGTTAACATGGCGGCCTACGGCGGCCTTGTTTTGTGCAACCATGTCCCCAGGGTCTTCCGAGAGGTACTGCTATATTTAGCTTGCGCTTGCGCAGAAACGCCGGAAGTGAGCTTTGTGGATGAAACACGACAAAGAAAACGACAAAGAACCAAGCCCAGATTTAGACTCGGCCGACTTCCCGCCGAGTAATTAAGCAGCAGTTTCATAGTTTTAGCTCACATAAGCGTCAACCGTGACCTCAACCACTCTATCTTGTCGTCCTTGCTGCTCCAAACGAAAAAATAAATGAGATTTTGAAGGGTTTATGGCTGCTCGAAACCCTAATACATATCAATGGAGTAATGCCCTAAGATGTTGAGGTGATCTGACTGTGCAGTAAAACGTTCTTAAATAAATTTATAGTAATTTTATCATTGCCAACCATTTAAAAATCGCCATTTTTGAGTCGCACTTACAATGAAACACGACCAGACCAGACTTAAAAGCGATTGAGATAGATTCTTGCCTTATTTTAAAATTAACGTGACGTGATTACGTATGTGTATTCTGTAAATAACCGCCCCTCACTAGTATCTGCACTGTGGTAGTGGCCAACTCGAACGCGTTGCTCCTTTGGCCACTACGAACCATTCCAAATTAATGCCTAATACCGTAAGTTAGCTTTGTTTCTCTTTTTTACTTTTTTTCTATTCTTGTACACTAATATTATGTTTAAATAAGTGTGAATAAACTGAAACTGAACCTGAACTGAAACTGTTAAAAATCTAAGATAAACACATATTTTGCGGTCGTTTTGAGAGAAAATTGAAATGTTTGTGCCATTTAGGCCTTTTTCTGATTAGCAAACCAGAATGTTTCGTCGAAATTTAAATGGGTTCGATCATGGGAAGCTTTTTTGTATATTGCAACTGCTTGAAAAAACTAATCAGTAGATTTTAATCGATGTAACCGTACAAACTTTATTTACACGTAATATCTTCATAATGAAAATAGACATGTCATTTGATCAGCAAAGAATAATCTTATGCTTTGTCATTGTTACTGGGGACCTCGAACAATCTATCAAAACTATTTCTAGTCCATTTTAAGGAGGCTTGTCAACTAGTCTTCTCTAACGCCTTGTGTGAGCTATAAGTTCCTCTTGAACTTGCAATAAGAACTCGTGTCTAATCATTGGAATGTATGGTGGTGTAGCACAAGCGGCCTAAAAGGAATTCCCCCTAACAGATGTATACATCTACGTATCTTATGAACTACTCATTCTATCACCTCGTGTTCCTTCGTGTTACCTTCCGCGACGTGTTTGCGTGGTTGTATTAGTCCTTATTCATAGGACAGTCTGGAGAGGAGTCAATTGGGTATAAACCTCTGACGTCATTAGGGTTATATTGCGGTCCACAGCAGCATCCCGCGCTACATTTAGGTGCGCATGTGTCAGGGCACGATCCAGGGCAGGTCTGTGCTGAGGCAGGAGGTACGGGGGCTGACAATGGCTGAGGGGGATTGGGAGAGGGCTTAGGCGGCTGAGGCGGTTGAGGCGTGGTTGAAGGAGAACAACAAGCAGGGGTGCATTGTGGAGCGCAAGACGCTGGGCAGGATGCAGGGCATGCTGACACCGGGGTAGGTGGGGGAGGCTCCAGAATTATTATAGGAGGAGGTGGGGCTTGTTCTTGAGACTGTGGCTGTGTGGATGAACAGCATTGAGAAGTGCAAGCTGGAAGACATGTTGGCGAACAGGGAACCGGGCAAGTGGGGACAGGAAGCGGTAAAGGGATGACTATTGGTGGCTGGGCAGGCGGCGAAGGAAAGACAGGAGCAGGTGGAATGAGTGGGTAAGAAGGCATCTGAGAGATAAGTGGGGGGCTCAGGGTCGATCCACAACAAATAGGTGTGCATCTGGGAAAACATGCTGGCGAGCATTCGCTTTGAGGACACTGCCCCTGGGGAATGGGGAGTGGCATCGCCAGCAGGGGAGCCGGGCTACAGCACGAAGGAGAACACTGGGGATAGCAAGATGACGGGCAGCTTGCAGGGCAGGGTGCAGGAGGAGGTGGAATAATTGGAGCTGGCAGTGCTGGTGCAGGCAATTGTGGCTTGCAACAGCTCGGACGGCACTCTGGAAAACAGGAGCGAGGGCAGTAGTAAGCGCAGGATTCCACTGGTACAGCTGGGCGCGGCAGGGGACGGGGGAATGGTGCGGGGTGAGACGGAGGTACACAACAGCTGAAGTCACAGTCAGGAGTGCATCTGTGTTGACATATTCTGCGACAAGCTCCTTTAAAACAAAAATCAAATATGGGCGATACTCGGATGATTTACACCCAAACAAGAATTAGAATGAGGTGGTGAAAGTGTAGTAGAAAGAAAAACCTACAATCCTCGTCAATTTTACTGGGGAAGATTTGACGATCGTGAGGCCTAAAGTGTATGTTGTCCTTGGCTACCTTAACTGTTCATTGGTGTGGATATTTTTTTCCTTCCCCTTCCCCCCAGTTCAATGTTCGATGTTTAGCGGATACAAAAAGCACGAACGTTGTGTGGTTCGATTCAACATTGGCCCAACATTGAAAAGGGGGTGGGGAAAAACATTAATATAAGGCAAATCCCAAGAGATTTGTCGAAAAATAAATATACTTAGTTTCTTCATAGTACCAAAGCTTAAGCTAAACGCGTAACATGCGCGCCACCTGTGGCTTCAATTCGTTTTTGCTGGCTTACACCAGAGAAGGCGAACACATGCATAAATACGCAATGTGGGTCAGTATGACGATGTGATGGATACAGTCTTCAAGTATGCAGTTTGGTATATGGGCTGGTATAATGAAACCACAAAGTTGAAGTCTATAATAAAGTGTAATTTTCAACGGAATATAATAGATCGGAGGAATGGAGAGTTTTGTCTAGACAACATACTGGGAAATAGTGCATCTGGGCTAGCGTTGGCGAATTCTCTTCCACCTTCTGGAATTCATTAGACGTTACCTTCTCTCTAAAAGGGGAGTAATCAAAACATTTTCATTACAATAATTTACCTTTTCTAGCCGTACGCGGTCTATGTCTGCGGCGACTCACTCTACTTCTCTGGTACGCATAATCGTAGAACATTGGTGTTTGTGGTTTGTAGTACACATACTGTCTTTTTACTAAGCCGTGTCTACCTAAAAAAGAAGTCGCGCACAAATGTTTAAAATGTAAAAACAAAATCAGTTTGATCACGTGGTCATGATTGGTTGCTTAACAGGGCTTTATGAGGGTGTATAATCACGCGGCATACAATGTATACCATCAAGCAACATCTTTCGGTTTTCAGATAACGGCTACTAGACCCAGATAAATAACTTGCTGACGCATGCAAGCAGTCGAGGATTAAGTTAATGACACCCCCACGAAATCCCTCAGCTGCTGTCGAAGTTTGGTAATCCCGTAAGAGGTCGTAATGATACATAATCCTTCTATGATATGGTTTTCCCAAGTTATTCGTTGTATTTCTATCAGCGGTTTCGTCATATGCGTCATTATCATCTTTCTTCACGCCACAAGGCCCACACGCTTTCACCCTATTGTCTGCCCAACTCGCCCTGTTTAATTTCGTGCCGCCGTTTTCGCCATATTCCAGCTCTATCCTGATGAAGAGTTCACATATCGTAACCTTAATATCTGCTTTTTCATAAAGCATTAAAAGCATACATAAATTTCATCCAGCGTGTGTAAAGTTCAGCAGCAATTATTACTACAGTATGCGGAAATGATTCAGTTAAACTTAGCCGGTAGATACCTTTTGCTACATCAGATTTTCCATTCCGGACTGGGCTTCCTTCCCCTTGGCGAAGAATAGAAGACAAAAGACATACACAAATTGCTTTCCCTAGCATTACTTGGCAGTCAGATTTTCAACTGAAAAAGAAACGTCAAATAAATGAAATGCCCGACCTTATTTCTTTTTATTTAGATAACCTTAGCACTAACACAAGGAAGGGCAGAGACAAATATCTTTTAGAGGTTTGGATGTGCCAAACGGAAATTTGTGTTCCGTTTATTTCATACCAGTTCCAGGCTTTTTGGCTGCTAGTTCAAGGCTCTCAGTAAATGGGAAACGCCCACCTCCAATTCCCGAATTTCCCAACTGGGAGTTCTGTTTACCATTTACGCAAACAATGGACGGACAAGTTTCTCAAGCGTTTTTCTGCGCATTCAAAACAGTCGTAAATATATGTATGCGTAAGAATGTTGAAACCACCTAGACGAGAAGGGATGGGAGAAGCAAAGGGAAGCCAAAGGAAAGCTCTGTGTTTCCAAAGAACATTAATTTGTAGAAACGAGCCCTAGAATTTTGATGGCGTAATTATTACAGTGCATACCATTTCGTGAACGTTCCGTTCTTATTGTTCAGTGCAATTTTCGGTTATCTTAAATACAGAGTAGTGTTTTAGTACATGCTTTAGCTGAAAAATTGTTCACACGATATATTTTCAAAATACCCAAAGATGATACTGATATCTCTGAGTTTCACCTTACATAAGACAATACAAAACACTAGAGTGACAAGTAGGTGTTTTTATTGAACTGATTCCGATAAATAACAGATAAATTGTACCTGCCATCCTGTTTCGCTTATTAATTTCTATTTAAAGCGCTTCTCTTTACTTATTTGTTCAATGTTAAGATATAGGCTTGGTATATAAGCTAGGGAATGGCGATGAAAATATAATATATGTTTCAGTAACCTACAGGAAACAGAGGAAACAGAGGAAACAGGAAACAGTGGCCGAAATTTATTTTCACAATATTTTTTTCATTACGAAATGGAAACAAAACAAAGCCACCAATAATGCAGAATTAAGGATCAGATCAAATACGCAGAAACCCATGGAGGAGATCGCGGTTTAAACTTCACACTCAGAAATATAAATTACATTTTCTCGGTTACTAAATGACAACATCTTATTATACACTCCGATAATTCAGAGAGAGCAGATTTACAAGAGAGCAAATGCTATACCAAAACGGAAACTAACTAAAGCCTAAAACGGATATAGAAGCAACGAGAAACCATACCTTCGGGAAAAACTGTTCCTTTCCTTTCTGTAAAAGGGTCATCGATTTGAGGACAAGGACATAAGAAAGAAAACAAGGGCATCATGATCAATTATTCAAAGATACGACACTTGTTACCCAACGGGTGCGATATTGACCTGTTGAACAGTCTAGACACCTGTCCAGTGAAACGATAGTGAAACAAGTGAAATCGAGCCTTTGAAATGCGTTAGAATTGATACTTTCGTTCTTCGTGTGAACAAGAAAGACACTTCATTTGCTCACTTGCAATAGTAGTAATAATCATATATAATAAATGTAATGAAGAGAGAGCTAATGATCGCCCGCTGTTTCGTCCTACAATTGCG
This sequence comes from Pachyseris speciosa, assembly GCA_016490735.1. Classification (NCBI taxonomy): domain Eukaryota; kingdom Metazoa; phylum Cnidaria; class Anthozoa; order Scleractinia; family Pachyseridae; genus Pachyseris; species Pachyseris speciosa. The sequence continues at coordinate 378,479 of JAEMWC010000011.1, forward strand.
CGCAATATGTTATACTGCCAAAGCGTATTATATGCCCTCCCGGGTGATCAAATTAAAGAAAACTGCATCTTGTACAAAATATGACTGCTAGGCTAGTACGCGATGAAAGCGCCCGTATTACTTAGTTATCCTACTGTTAAGTCTAACTAAGGGTAACTCTTGATGATCGCACATTATTTTCGCTGTTTCAACGCACGTTATGGAATAATTTGCCTAGAGAGATAAGAGAATCAAAATTAGTTGATTGTTTTAAAGACGAAAATTAAGTCTTTCTTGGCCTTGTGCTCTATGATCATGAGATATAAACACGCATATGCAGGTACAGGAAGTATTGGTCAGGAGACATGCGTCTGGCATATATCTCTACAGTATTCTGACTGATTCAAGCTTCATTTCAGCTAGTATCGGACGTATGACCTAGTTGGGCATGAGCGAGTGAATTTACTGGACGTCAACTCAAAATACGGACGGAAAAGGAGATGAAACCTCTGTTAAACCTCAATACTGACTTTTCAGGTTCTATATATAGTTACTCTGATTGTATGAGGCCGAGAGCTACTTTTTTACTCGTTTGACTTAATGAGCCGCCATCGGTATTCAAGTTCAAACACAACGGGCTGAACAGCCTCTCACCCATGGCTATCCTCCGGCTATAGCTACCTAACGTAGGACGGGCGACAGCACTGGGAACTTAAGTTCCATACTCCTTGCAAAGTGCGGGTTTTTAAGTCCCATTTCAGTTCTAACTAGGGAGGGGAAGGAGACGTGATCACCTGAACTGAAGCAGATGTTGAGCACACAGTGAGCATGCTCGAGCTCTTACCAGTTACTTCAGTGCCTTGATTTTCAAATCCGCGATATTCTGTTCAGAAGTCTGTGTGTGCATTCTGCGGGTGCAGTATAAGGGAAAGTAACGTGTGTTTTTGACGGATTTCTTTTCTTATGTTTGTAATTATCATTCTTAGGTACCCTCATCAGATAATCAAGTTGCATGGCAGGACTTAACTAAGTTCATTTTTATTATTTAATAATGCGCAAGTACAACTTAATTTATATTTTAAACCACTAGAGATCATATCCTTACCGAATCACATTACATCTCACTATTTAGTTATGTTGCCACACCCACCCTTTAGCTAGCTCCTTCAAGCTTTGCGCTTGACACGGCCTGTTTCCAGAACCTTAAGAGTTATTCAGGGTCTCGGCCGAAAGAAAACAAAGCCTCTCTAAATTGGGTCGTCTAAGGAACCAGGAAGCGACTTTATAGCTTGCACATTACAGACGTCCTAGAAACAGCTCGTAATGATGGCGTTATAGTAATAGTACGAATGCATGCAATCCTCCTAAGTAATCAATCAGCATTGACTCAAGTCAAGGTGTAAAATTCGCCAACTCACTTATTTACCATGTTGCCTCTTTCCTGTGTTTAGCTAACCAACTACATTTACTACTGGAAATTTTCACTTCCTGGATATTGCTTGAATAGACCAGTTTTCATTTGACTGCCGTAAAACCAAAACCAAAGCAATTACTCTGACCAATCACAACAGACTCGAACAGCGCAACGAACCAATCAGACTCCGAAGCAATTACATGCAACCGGTGCAAAGCCGCGGGAAATTAAAATGCGCGCGTACAAAACATAACTGGTTTTGGTTTTGCAGTTCTCATTGGGTTAGAAAGTGGCGCGAGTTTTGCCACGGCAACCAATCACAGAGCGAAGTAAAGCAAAACCACTCAATTGACAACCGCTCAATTGACACTCAATTGAAAACCGCTCTATGACACTCAGCAACGGATTACTAAACCATGTAATGGGGATACCATTGGTCTTGGAGTGTGCTGTGTAAACAATTTATTAGAATAAATGTAAATGTATACAAGAAAAAATGAAAGAATACCTCATTGCAATTGTCTGGCAACATTTTGGAAATTTTATCAACTGTATTATCCCCTAAGTGATGTTTTTAAGGAATATTAACGCGTCCATGTTTTTAACTTCCGAGGACTTTACAAAAGAAAAAGTCACCTCCTCCTATACAAGACATGTGCTCAATACTGGTTCTTCTCCAATTAATATTTCAATCGTTTAGAGCACAATCAAAGACTTAAATATTTAGCCAATAATCACCAAAGAAACATTTTATAGCATTGCTGTGGTCTTTAACTTATTAAATCCTGCAGGATAAACCCACAAAGGGTATAATTTCCTTGCGTGTAATGATGACTGACCACGTGCATGATAATCATCCGTTGGCCAAACATTATGCTTTACTGTCATCGATAATATTTTAAACATTGTATCGGTTTAATTACATTGTTTAACATTCTCCCTTCGAAAGATTGATTGCAAAGTTGTTATTGTGCATCATGCTCTGGCTATTTTAGTGTTATAACCATTACAATAAGAGAACTTTGGAATAAAATGTGATGGGGGAAAAAGGTGTAGGCCGGTAAAAAAAAAATCTCTTCAACATCCATGAAAGGATTCTCTTTAAACTTGATTAGATTTTGCTGTTAGGGGTGTGCAAGTATAGTAGTGTGTGCAGTATATATACAGCAGCATGGTACCATTCGTTACAAGGTGAGACTCTGGTGCAGTACATAATGATCACATTGCAAAAATTAATGTCAGTTTAGGGTACGCGAATTATATGTTGTCTCTCTTGTCCCAGGACTGTGGCTGCAGGCTCATTCCTGCACAGCAGCTGGGTGAGCACAGTGGAGCGCATGCGTCTGGGCAGGACTGACCAGGACAAGTCAGAGGAGCGAGGCCAGGGGACGAAGGACCCATAGGAGCTGGATAAGGAGCCTGCAAGAAGAAATGAAAGTCATAACTGAATGGTACAACAGACTATCATAATAACTGGTTATCTCAGAAAGACTGTAGTTCCAGTAATTTTGTGGATTTGTTATCTAACGTCAACAAAATTGTCAAATTTTGAGGCATTCTCTCTCCAATAATATCTTCGTTATAAGTTATCTTCGCTACAATCTGTTAAGCAAGCTATCAGTAATTCGTATGTATAGCAAAAATTCTATGTGTACGGTTTTAAAAGAGTGCACTTTTAAAAGACACGAATGATAGTTGAGAACTGAAGTGTACCACTTTATAATGAATTTTTCGCTTAATGTGATAACACACTGTGTGATGGAGTGACTGCGCAAACAATTGTGGGATTTTCTTGGAGAGACGCGTATTGCGAATAAACAATCCCCCACTCTTCCCCCCACCCCCTATAAAAAAGCAATCCCACAATCCCTCACGCTGTACTCTCAACCACAATCTTTTCCAAAGTAAGTTATTAAAGATATGATTTGGAAAAGTGGCCTGGGCCCGATATCAGTCGCGAATCAAAAGAAAGGCTTTAGTGTTGCATGTTAACTCACAGATACATTCGCACCCTGAAATGCCGAATAATAAAACAATGCATTACCGCCGCGGGATTGGCTGGAACAGCCCCGTAAGAGAAGGGTTGTTGTGGCACTGGAGCTACTGGCTGCGACATATAAGGAGAACAGCAAGAAAAGTCACATGATGGTGCGCACGCCAGAGGACAGGATTCTGGACACGTGGCGGCTGGAAAAGAGGAAATGATCGCGGTTTAATTTGCAGTTGAACTTCTCTAATAAGGACACCGAAGGGACGGAGCCAAGTGTCCACATTAGAGAGGTGACCATACTATGGAGGACATGAGTATGGAGCCATTTTTACAGGCCCAGTACCGACAAGCAGTGCCGGCATCTTTAGCAATAAATAACTCAAAATCATGTTTAGCATCTTTGGCTTCAAATGTAATTCACGGTTTCTCGCTCGTTTGTTCACCGTATATCGATTTAATCCTTTTATCATTATTATACCGACTCACGGGCGTAGCGAGGTTTTTGCATAGTTGTAGGCCTGTTTTATGCGCGCGAGTTGTTATCACGCCAAAGCGTGTATCGAGCGCCGAAGTTGCGAGCTTCGAAGGAACTCCGGGGCATGCTCCCCCTGGAATTTTTTTTTTTTTATGAAACCTCTAAAACGCCATTTCATGCATTCCTCAGACTCGAAAAGTGTTTGTGAAGTCAAGATATACACCCTGAATTTTACCATAATTTTGAACCAGAGAACCAAAAGTTTCTTAATCCAGTATTCCCTAAGCAATATGCCATGAATTTTGCCATGAATGAATGTGATCTGAACTCCCCTTTACCACGCACACAAATTTGAGAAAGTAAAAAACTATTCCTAGAAGAAACTGTCGGTGGTTGCGTTTCGCCATGGCTGCCCAGGAGCTTCGCTGTCTTGCCATATGTAACCGCTGTACGATTGTCGGTAGCACTTTTCATATAGCCTGGGGGATCCTAAGTTTTCCCATGCTTTCGTAATCTCGCCATTACAGAGTGGTTGCGATTGTTATAATCCCAGGATATGTTGATATTGCGTTTCCTTTTTATAACGTTCGTGAAGAATTTCGGGAAATTTTTATCTCTCACAACGGCACAATAATATATAGGACGAGTAGGCTGAAAATTTGTAGGCCCAGACCTATGGGCCTATAAGCTCGCTACGCCCCTGTAAAGCGCTGAGTAACGGAGAAATCAATACAATTTGGTAGAAAAAAGAGAAAATGCAAACTGAACTCTTTTGCATGTTTATTTGACTGTGTCTTTCCATAGTTAATAGAGGGAAATATGGTTATGAAACCCAGCAAAGTTCTTTGTTATATGTTTTTGTTTGCTATTTTAGGGGTTGGCCGTGCACAAATATCAATAGGTGGTTACGCGTGTTCATGCAACTAACCATTGAAAACATTTCGATTATGTAATTCATGCACAGTACATGAGAACGAAACTGAAAAGATGTGCACGGTCATGGACCTTCCAACATAAATCTTGGACTCTTTCTTTTGCTCCTTTGATGTTTCCGGGCTTCATGACCATTTCCCTCTAGTAACTATGGTCTTGCTAAATGTTTGGGTGGATTCGATGAGATTTCGGTTATCTTTACTAATTCATACAGAGCTTAAACGGAAGCTCTCCGCAATCGCTTTCATTGGGAAGCACCGTAAGGGCTAAATTAAGCAATTTAAATCTCGCCCACTATCTTTTCGATGTTCGTACGAAAGGAAAAATTTCCTCTTACCTGCAGCTAGGTTTGGAGTTTGAAAACCGCCAGCATAAGGCGATTGCTGGGTGTCCTGGGTTGGAGACTCTGCCGGTTCTGGCTGGGAGAGCAGTTTGGGGACTGGTGCCTTCTGAGGCGCGGCGACAGGTTTGACATGATGAAGTTTGGTTGGCTTTTTGCGGTCAGAGTGCGAATCTTTGAACTTGTAGGTTGGCAAACAACATTCAAACCTGTGAAAAGTGTAAAAGCATTGAGTTCTTGTAATTGCTGTCTTGCTATTTTGATGTAAACGAACGTGAATCAGCTGTCCAGAATTATACTTAACTGAATGAATTAAAATTTCGGTTTCACGCGAGTCATACGCCATTCTCATGACAAGATAGCACAGAAAGAAATTCCGAAACCTGGACTCTTTGTTTTGCACTTTTTGTGCCTCAACGCACTTCTCATGTGAAGACAGCACAGGAAAAAATTTGGAAGCCTGGATTTGGCACTTTTTGAGCCTCAACGCACAGAAATTTAGGTAAGACGGACGCGAGAATCCTGGAACAGCGCACAAGAGTCGTGCTTCGCTTGCGCTCTCACTTCACTGGTTTCTCTCTCTAAGAAAATAAACAGTCAAACATCTGGGTACAGACTAACAGTGTCGTAGAGGGAAATGTACTCACTTGCATATTGGTTTACAAAGCCTTTGACACGGTGGAATGCAGACTGTCGGTGGGGGTGGTTTCTTGTTACCCACGGGCTTCTTCTTAGGTGGAGGAGGCGGAGGGGGTGGAGGTTTTGCCGGTGGTTTTTTGGATGTGGCGGGAGATGCGTTACTACCCAAATACACCGGCCGAATGCTCAGATTCAAAGCCTGGGAACGACAACAATCTAAGCAACAGAAAGGCGGTAAAGTTAGTTCGTGGAAATGAGAATGAAAACAATTTTGAAATGGATGCCAAAAAGAAGAAATTTAATACTGTGTTTTCTTTGATACGCTTCGTTTTTGGTTGAACATACTCGCGCAAATTTCTCAATGTACAAGTAGAACGAACTAGCTGTGATCTTGCAACGTGATCAGCGCCTGTGATATGTATGTTATTCAAGCTCTGTTTCGTTATTTACGAGTGAACATATGCGATATCGTAAATTTAAACCGCTGAAGAAATATTTTCATTTCCCGGAAGTTCATTTCAGTTACGAAACCAACTTTAGCAGTTGTGAAAAGAAAACCAGATAAAAATTCAGACACCATAGCACCAGTGGCAATCCAGTCACTGTCCAGTACATACTGAACTACCAAGCCAACTGAGAGTTGAACTCTCCTCGCATTAGTCTTGCTGCGCTGTCGATGGCCTTCAGTCGAGCTCTCGACTATATACTGAAGGGCGCTGCTGACAGTCCACATTTTGAAGTATCAAGACATGTGACATTAAAATCACACTTACCTGGTTTGCACTGAGGAGCACAAGCAGCGGAACAGCTCTGAGCAGCACAGGGATCATACCCGCCATATCCGAAATCGTACGGGCTCGGTGAGTATTGGGGATAAACCGGGGGCTGACTAACTGGGAAACAGCATCCTGCGTCGCAGTTGGGATAACAGGTGGACGGGCAGCCAGTAGGGCACGCCGGAGGGGGAGGGGGTGGAGGGGACAGGGAAGCTTGGTAACTGACTAACTGTGGGAACATATCAGGGGTGTAGTTAGGGGCCCCGGGTGCACAGCAACTCCTCTTGCATGATGACAGACAGAACCTCTTGCATCCAGGGTGGCAGTTCCACGAGGATCCTAAGGCAAATTAAAAACATTTAGTAACATTTTTTGATAACTGTTCAATAACAGTTCCTTTTCAAATGGCCTTTGATCCGGCTCCACTAACTGTGTGTGAGGGCGTGGGTGGTGGTGGTGGTGGTGTTGGTGTTGGGGGAGGGGAGGGGTGGGGGTGGGGGTGGCGGCTCGTGCACTCGAACATATCATATGATAACGTTCTCAAAAAACTGTGAAACCGGTCTCTAAAAAGTGTTGGAAGACTAAAAACGTTTTGTCAAGTGTCGACGGTGGGGAGAGCTACACTTTAATTTTAATGTCATTTTCATGCAAGTTCTTATAGAGTAATATAAAGATTTAGCCAAGCCTAAAAGCGGAGCTCCACGATTATAATTTTTTTGTACTGGTATTGAACATCTACGCATGGCTTTCCATGGCGCCTTATATTTTATGTTTAGAGCGGTCAACAGGAATTGACCGCGGTGCAAAAACCTCAAAACATTACAAGAAAACAATATACGACGCGTATGTTTGTATGAATACAGATTTAAACAAACAAAAAACGATCAAACATTTCATCCAACATCGTGCTGGACAAGCATGTTTGGCCGTTTAGCCACATCTCTCAACATTGCTTTTAAATGGCTTTCCATGTTTGAACGGATCTAGATCACTGAAATATTTTCATCCAACATTTCGCGTTACGAACAAATGTTTGATCATTTAGCCACTCCAGCCAACAAAGCATGCAACCAAATGAACTAAATAACGTCGAACGTTCAGCGACAATACGCAAAAACTCGTTCTATGGACTCACTCTGTCTGGTGTTTGGTCAAACATTGTTTGTGCGTTTACCGTACAAGCTCTATTAAGCCTCCGGGGGGCTTATTTAATTTCAGGCCTCATTGACGGGGGCTTATTAGAGAGGGGGCTTAATAAAGAGGGGGGCTTACTTCAAATCTTAAACCTTCGTTTTCGTCTTAAATAGTTTTTGTACAAAACTCAAACAACTGCAGTGAAACTTTATTATTTAATAGGGAGCAGCAAACAGTATTATGTGTTTGAGTGTATAGTTTGTTCAAAAACAAACCAACTGGGCCTCATAAAGTGAATGTTGTAAGAGTGAATAGGAGGGACTAATTACAAAATCTCATGTCCCAAGGGGCGGGGGGCTTATTAGAGAGGAGTGGGGGGAGCTTATTACAAAAACCGACTTCCAAACGGGGGCTTATTAGAGAAGGGAGGTTAATAGAGACGGGGGGCTTAATAGAGCTTTTACGGTAGCCACCCAACGTTATGTTTGACAAACACGATGCTGGATGAAAATGTTTGATCGTTTAACTGGGGCTTTAATCCTTTTTTACGAGGAATCATTGCGATGACATGTAAATAAGATAAAGGCAAAATTTCTTAACGCTGTTGAGGCACAGATTTTCTCGAACAGATGGGTTACCATATTTTCTTACCAATGGTGCTTCGCTTCGCGGTCCTTCGGGCCGTCGGAGCCCCGCTACTAAAGTGATGACGTCGCAAAAACTAAATTTGTGAAATTATGGGATTTTGTTCAGATATCCTGAAAGAACTCGATAAAAAAGACCTACTTGCCAAAAATAAGCATTTTCTTCCAGTTTGAGAGCGAGATCTTAGCACCGTTATGCTCTGCTCTGGATTTGTATGGAATCAGCAGAGCATAACGGTGCTTCAGAGCCAATTTGCCTTTATATGCTGATTTTTGGCAACTTAGCATTTTCGTCTCGCTCTTTCTGAAAATCTCAACAAATCTCATAATTGCAAAAATTCTAATATTTGTGACGTCAGTACATTTCCAGCGCATGCACATATACTTGGCAATCAGATTTCAGATGGGTAGATACTCTCATACCCAGAACCATGCCATTTTCTAAATTCTGACGGGTTGACCGCTGACCAAAATATCTGAGGCATTTACGAGTACTTGGGTCAGATGTGTCAATTATCAACACAACCTCGTCCTTTCTAGGGAAAAGCCCTGGGAACGAGGTTGTTATCAACGGAGTACTTACTTTGCACGGGATTCTGGATTACAATTGACTTTCTGCCACCACGCCCTACAAGGAACGAAATGACGAATAAAGAGCGTTGAACACGCTTTGTTTTGTTGTTGGAATTGCCATGAGTTGATCTTTTGTAAAGGAAATTTGAGTTCGTCTTACCAGTTTTATGTTTTAGCGTCAAACTACTGGCGAAGCCGGAGAGTGCGGTCAAGAGGCAAATTGACGCTAAGGCCGTCCTCATGGTCACAAGAGTTACCTTGTTACCTGGTGAAAAATAGAATGACTGTGATCAGTTTTTGTCTTGAAAGACGTCGTGATTAATTGGTATACAAAATTAGTGTTAGGTCAATTATTTAAAAACAACTCGCCACACACTGTGGCACAACGTGTTCTTACAAATCCTTGATGCAAAGTCCCTGACGAGTCGATTACGAAATGATAAAAAATAAGGCGGTGTTTTATGGCGTTTAGTTTACACAATATGGAAACTTTGTTTAATACGTTTTGTTCTATAAATCAGACAGTGATACGCCGAGTTACATGTTTCCTGATAAATTCGACAAAGCGTTGGCATAGCACGTTAGTGTTCCATAGCATTATACATTCATTAGGTAACGCCCGCCTCGTGCTCAGATGGGAGTCACCGTAGTCTTTTTAATTTAAAAAAAAGTGAGAAAGCTAAATGCTACTAATCAAAGGTTTTTCTCAACGCGCATTCGTGTTTGCGCCTCCCGGAAATGTTCGACAAAAACGAGCTTGATTGACAGGGTTTTCAAGCACACTAACGGTTCTACGATCTGAGGACTGCAAACAGTCTCTGGCTGAAGCGATTGAAAGCAAAAAAGTAGCAAGACAACACAATTATTAAGGCGTGAAAACTATGCTATCGCTCATTCAGTCAGTTATAATTTTAGCAAAGTAGTAGTGTAGTTTCAGCCTTTTCTTCGCTTAATTGTAACCATCTTCTACTAGACGAGCTTAAAATTCAAAATGGAAACATTTACTTATGTTTATTAAACAATGCTCTCTAATCAGCAGGTATCAGGTGCCTTGTGATCTTTCGCCGTACACACTCCTGATTCAAACATTCATTTCCCTACTTTAATAAAGCTCCTAAAATCTTTTTTCGAAGTACGTCTCAATTATACAAGAGCTGCTACCAAGCGATTAAGCATTTAATGACGAAACAGTGGAATGGTATCCGACTTGGGCAGTCGAACTCTGGAAGGACTTTGCAACTTGCTTGTATATACGACAATAACATAATAAATTACCAGCTACATCAATCATCATAGACTGTTTTTGGTCTCCTGAATCGAACAGGGTCTACAAGTAACTGTATACAACGTTATGCATCTTAATTTAAGTTAATGTATCGTCCTTTAAACAGCCAAGGAGCTATCATAATGCTATCAATTATTATTTCCCTCCTGGTCCATGTGAACGCCATCTTCCGGCGGACATGATATAACTTATGTTTTAAACTGGTACGTACAAAAGTATTGAAGAAAACTTCATCGTCGTATAACCTCTTACTTAAGAGAATATTGTTCTCCGTTTGAAGTTTGACCGACAAAACCTTGACAAGGGCAATAATAAAGATAAAAAAGAGATGACTTACCCAGTCTGTCGATCCTCACAGGATATGGTATTAACCTGTTTACAGGTAAATATTTTACCGTTTCGAGCAGTTATAAAGCGGGAGAGTGTTTTAACATAAAATATTCAGCAGTTAAAACGGTCTAGTGGTTATTTCACTTTATTTCACACTTTCTAGGTAACACCTTGGATACATTATTTTTTTCTAAAACAGAGAATCAAACGTTGAAAATTTTACGGGAGGAGATCACTAGATTTAAATAACAGAAGTGAAAACTAATATTAAGCGTTACAGGAGGCCTAGGGGTTAACACTTGTTATTATTTTCTTTTGAGAGAAAAATCAACAAATTTCACGCATTACATCACAGGGAAAGCATCTGTAGCAGCAGCTTGTCAAAGCTTGCCCTTCAAGAAAACGACAAGCGGATGTTTATGAAATTCCACCTTGAGGAAAGTAGACATTGTTATATTGCTCTAGATCTGGCGGGCAGTAAATGCCAGAAATGCTAAACATGACTGATTTCGACATAAAGCTAGTAAGACAAGATTTGGTTAGAAAGATTATTTTTACAAATTCCTAAAAGTGCGCACTTAGTTTACGAGTGGCAAGCTAGCTGGTTCCGTACAGGTCTGGGACTGAGTTTATTCCGTTTTCCACCCCAAAAACTGATTTGGGCTACTCTTTAAGTAATCCTAAAGTCATCACCATGGAAACACGCATACCATTCAATGGATCTACGTACAAGACGAAGCTGTTGGACTAAGAAATCGCATACGTTTGAAGACTGGGTCCCACCTTTCTCAACGGAACTGAATTCCAAATTTGGAATTAACGTAGCTCATGGTGTAAATTTTAAAACTCACAAATTTAACGGCATCGCGAATTTGTTGCCTGCAATGGCAGGGCCTGCTAGTGCTCTGAAATCAAGGAGCACTATATATAGCTGACGGCAAATTCGCGCAGGACATGAAGTGGTACCTTCAGTATTGGTTTCACAGCTCTCTCAACCAGATTTTCCCTCCCCCAATACAAAAGTGACTCGAAACTTGAAAACGAAAAGTATACTGAATGGGTTTAAGGGCGAACATTTTTGGGGATAAGTGGCTAGTGACATTCTAGCTTAAAAAGTACAGTAGGAATATATTTATATGGGTGGAAAATGAATTTAAATACTTGTTGCCACGGTGATTCACTTAAGTACTCGTGTCAGTGTGAAAGAAATATTTAAACAAAGCCCAGCTTAACTTTGATTTCCTGCATAGTGGTTGGTGATGTCAGTAAATCAGTTGTGATGACAGTCAGTCGCGTCATTTTGAACAGTGAGTTTGTATGTCTGTTGACGTGCAATATGACGTTGTTCTACTTAAGGTTGGTGCTCACTTCTTTATCCACAATTTCCAATACCATGCTGGCACTGCTTTAGAGAGAAACGATTTAAAACAATATCCTCTTACTTTTAGTTTAATTTTTCTTGCTTTATTTATGTAGTGACAATCAATTTCATTTACATATTGCAGATGTTAATTTAAAGAAAAAAAAAACACTCGTTCACCGTCATTTCAGTTTAGACTGCAGGGATACACTACACCCTAAGCCACTTTTTCATGGCGTCATGAACGACGAAGTTAAGGAAATCGTAAATATCACCAACAACGATAGCCAGTCTTCAAGGGAGCACTTCCTTCTCGATCCATAATGAAAGGATACCGTGATAATTCCTGCAGTTGAAAAGTAGAATTTACTGTACTCCGCAGAGATTCAGCTGCTGTAAATGTTATAAATGAGCGTCTTTGGTGGTCAAACGTGTCAGCTTTTTCCTAAGTAATAAATTAAAAGTGAAGGCACTGAAGCTTATACTTTTTTCGACATTGCTGTACAAAAACCCTAACCTTTCAAAGAAATATTTCAACGCACAGTGTTTCTTCCGGCACTTCTACTTTTCTATATTTAATTTAGTGTTTCTTAGGAGCAATACAGCATCTAAAATCACATGAAGGTAAGCAAGCTTTCTGACACTTTACGTTACACGCGCCTCCTTTTTTCTTCTCTTTCTTCACCATGCTAGTTTTCTTCTGTTGGTGATGTTTGATGGTACTTTTTTTCTTCTGCTTTGGATTTTTCTTCACATGACTCTTTTTTCGTGCGGATTTTCGTCCTAGTTGTTTTTGGAGCAGTTTCACGGTTTTTCTTGGTACATTGTAAGGCGGAGCGATGCAGCATACCAAGTTACATGTTGGAAGGCATCGCTGTTTACAAATGGACTTGCAAGAGCCCCAAGAATATTTGGATCCTGGAAAGGTCGATTAAAAAAAGATAGAAGAGTTAGCGATTAACATGACGTTTAAGGCCCTGTGGAAGTATTGTATGCTCAGACAATGGCAGAATTTTATACTGTTGAATCAAGATTCAGGAAAAATAAATATTCAGCATGTTTTGTGGGTGAACCTAGTGACATTTGTTACTCTATACCCGTGTGAAATCGGCAACCTTGCGCTCTGGTCGGTTTCTAACGCCTACTACTAAGCAGTGCATTCCATCAAACAACAACAACAACAACAACGATAACAACAGCAAATATTGAGGTTATGAACCGCTCTTGTTTTACTTACTCCTCTGTCTTATGTATGAGGATTCCAACGCTCTTTCAGTATCTTTGTCGGAAAGACGAGTCACATCAACTGATTGGCATAAAGACAAGTCATTAGCAAATTCGAATTCGTAATAACAAGCTTCTAACTCTAATGTTTATGGTCATCGGTTCATTTATGTTATAAGCAGAAAGCTTTTCAGTTCGGTGCCGTGCGGTTCTCTTTTCATTCGCTCAGTGATTGGTGAAAAAAGACTATCAAGACACCTTTCTCTATACTAGCGGCTGATTGTTACTTGCAAGCAGCAGTTCGTTCGCGATTTTCTACAAGACTGCGTGGTATGTGTCTTGTGATTAGCCAAGTTTGCTAAAATTTTAAAAAGAAGAAGAAGAAGAAGAAGACAATGATAATGATTAAACTCATGCCTTTATTCTAATTTCAATTTTGTATAGAGCAGTTCTCAATTGAGTGTCGTAAAACCAAAACCAAAGCAATTACTCTAGCCAATCACAACTGACCGAAACAGTGCAATGAACCAATCAGAATACGAAGTAATAGGGAGTTTAAGAAACGAGGACGGGAACGTCAACGAGAACGTCACAAAACAATAGGTTTAATGAGCAAAAACAATGGCTCTGCACGTGCGTTTTACATTTTGGTACATTTCTTTGCCGTCCTCTGCAAAACAACAACGTGAAATGACCAAATTTAGGTTGTGACGAGAACGTGAGCACATGATAGCACATTTTTCTTTCTTTTTCTTTACTTTAACGCCGTTCATAGAAGTTTAGTTCCTGGATAGTTCGCCGATATTTTACAAGTTGAACAAATTGGAATAATCAAATGAAGAATGATCCTCGCAGTTTGATTTCATTTCCGCAGTTCATATATGATCATTTCATATATCATTCACAAATTGGAATAATCGAAAAAGTGCTAAAATAACGAGAAGTTATAGTTTGAAATGACGTACGTTTCCGTTGCCGTCGCCGTCCTCGTTTCTTAAACTCCTTAATTACACGTAACCGGTGCAAAGCGCGGGAAAATAGGTGCCTGCAAGTCGCGATTGGTTTTGGTTTTGCTTCTCATTGGTTGAGAAAGTGGCGCGAGTTTTGCTGGCCAATTACAGAGCGAAGCCATGCAAAACCAAAGCAAACGCAATTTATTTTCGACACTCAATTGAAAACCGCTCTCTCTCTGAAGGTAGATTATGGTGTATCATACTTACACTGAAACCCTTTTACAGAGTTCTCAAGTTTTTGTCCAGCATCTCTTTTCACCACGCTCACTAAATCTGAAGAATTAAGGAAAGTCAACGACTGATGGAGAAGTCAAATCATTATTAATTCTTTAGTGTACAAAATTTTATAAATTGTTTTTTTAACGCTCCTAAGCCTTGTTTCATTACAAAGTCCGGATTTAGAGTAACCAGGACATATCAGACTCACGTTTAAAGTTATCATGCGCGTCTTGTCTTTTGCTTTGGCCCTTTGCGGTTGTGTACGCCATGAATGTTGATTTAAACTGGTTTTCAAGTTTCTTGATGGCTTGAGCAGTTTTCTGTTTTATGGTGCTTTCCATTTCTGTGAAAACAATAATAGAGGGGTTTTCAGTTGAGTGTCGAAGGTAGTTATGGTTTTACTTTGGTTTTGCATTGTTTCGCTCTGTGATTGGCCAGGAAAACTCGCGCCACTTTCTCAACCAATAAGAAGCAAACCCAAAACCAATTGCGATTTGCACCGGCCGGCTACATGTAATTGCTTCGTATTCTGATTGGCTCATTGTACTGTTTCGGTATGTTGTGATTGGTCATAGCAATTGCTTTGGTTTTGGTTTTACGACACTCAATTGAGAAGCGCTCTTAAACAGGTTAACTCTTATTGTTGTAGCTGAGGGAGGAGGAGGAGGTGACCGTGAAGCTCACTTGGAACCTGGCGTCAAATATGAAACGCTTAACTCTCCAGCCCCCACTAATCTCCCAGGGGATGGTAGTGTACTAGGCGGAATAATTGAAGGAGAATGTGTTCCTACTTTGCCACTATGTATGTAAATTGTTAGGCCTTCTGTGGATTGGATGACCATTCGGGAAATGACAGTACCTTGATCGTATAGGCATTGCGAACGCAAACATACAAATGAGGGCGGTTGACAGAATCAGTCAGGCTGAACCAACCGGCCCAGGTGATATGCATTATATGTGACATGATTTGATCGTGTGTGGGATGACTGTGGTGTATAAAACAATGGGTTGACGGTGATATGTCACAACTGAACAACTTCAAAGTTGACTATAAACCTTTGCCTAACTCACTTGTTCATTTATTCAGTCCAGTGGATACATACTTACCGGCATTAACGGTGAGGGTTTGTTGTGCGTGGAAAAATGACTCATACTCAATTCATATTGAATGCCTCAATTCGTATCGCAGTCTACAATTATTACCTTTCTTATTTAAAGCAGTTTTCCCCTTGGCATCAATGTCATTCTGTTTGGACTCGGACATCACTGCTTGGATGCACGACACAAGCAGCATCGTCAGACATATTCTTGTAAGTCCAGCCATTCTTCAGACAGGAGAAAAATCTGCAGCTGAACGGTGTTAGAAAGTCCAATGACATGTTTTGAGTACAACCCATAATTTCAGAACTAGTAGCCTCTGACAATCGTCCCTTCCTCTCCCAGCCTGGCCTTGTGCAAACGAGGCAAGTGAAGTCAGCAAGCGAGTTTTATTAAATACATTTCGTCTACAACAAAAATGGCATCATACGTCTCATCTAGTCTGACCGGCTTGAACACTGAGAAAAAGAGTAGCATTGTGACTGCATGTCAGTTCTTAAGATGTAAAACTCCCAGTCCTGCTACACAACATATACAGGTTCTGTTGGTTTGCTGAAACTGAGAGAATTCAGTTCGAAGACCTCTCGCGAAACTCGATCAGATTAAAATAGAGATAACTGCAACATACCTCTTCAGAATAAAAAGCCTTCAGTTCCCTTACAGTTAGTCCCGGCTTACATCAGAAAATCCCCCAATCCATTTGAGCACGGCCTTGTTTTAATGGAACTAGCTTTCTTGGCAATGAAGTGTTTTGTTTTCCAGAAAACACTAGCCCAGTGTGTTGATATAAAGCAAAAAGATCGAACTGTTCCATGTCATGCAACATAACAATAACTGGATTTGATTGGTCAGTAGCAGACG
Source organism: Pachyseris speciosa (assembly GCA_016490735.1). NCBI lineage: Eukaryota > Metazoa > Cnidaria > Anthozoa > Scleractinia > Pachyseridae > Pachyseris > Pachyseris speciosa. The sequence continues at coordinate 394,766 of JAEMWC010000011.1, forward strand.
AGGACAAGAAGTCAACTTCGCCTTTTTGGCAGGTTTTTCTAAACAAAACCAGCGATGACTTCAATGTGCATCGTGGAATCCACGCAAACTGCTGCAAGAAATCAATCAGGGCAAAATTGTGCTGTCGGAATCATTTGCCGTATACGAAATAAGTGTATGTATGAACCCGGCAAAGAAACGTTTGAGAATATCATTTCGATCATTGGCAGGTAACGCGAGAAAACAGCAGGTGCGTATATCACAAACAAAATGTTAATCAGGCGGTGCGTGATGTGGACAGCGACCTTGAATGAAATCACGTGATAATGTCCCGGAATACTCATTTTCAACCTCTTATGACACCTATACCAATCTTTAAGCAGATAATCTGAGGCCATTTCCGAATTACGTTTTAAAGCGATGCCTGGTGCACAACCACTCGTATCAAAATGATTTTAATTTGCATGTGAATGAAAACTAATTTTCAAATGAAAAGATGAGGACTCGCTTTAAAAAAAAAGGCAAAAAGTTATTCATAAATGGCCTATTGGATTTGGTCTCTTCAGTGGCCCCTTTTGGGATCGCAAAGCCTAGGACTGTCAGGAGGGCGTGACGGGGACTTATTTTGTCTCTCTGGGGATTTACTTTGTAAATAAATTAAGTAAATTTCAAGTACCATCAACTGCGATGATAATGAAATTTGACTGACACCTTACAGAGATTCAAAAGCTCACCGCGAGCGTTAGCCCTTCGTTCTGACGTAAGACTGCGGTACTAACGCTTGGAACATCAACTTTTTGTGACGTGTCCTATAAACCTAATGCAAAACTGGCTGCCTTCAAATTATTTTGTTCGTATTCAAACTAGCCTCACTAACCTCGTTCGGGATAATAAATTCTTTAGAATTTTAGTCTAAAAAAGGAGGTTAGTGAGGCTATTTTGAATACGAACAAAATAATAATTTCAGCAGCCATTTTTGCATAGGGTCTATTTATCTTACGAATATACACAAAAACTGTTGGCACTTCACCATCGACGCAGCACCAGATCCTTTAGAAAAAAACCTCTGTCTGTATCAAATAAATTTCACGACTTTCAGTTACGAATTTTATTTCTTGAGTCATAAAGAGTACTTATTTACGACATAACAAATGTTATACTTTAGTCAAACGAAATATGTTTTTTACATTCATTTATAACTTACAGCGTCACAAAGATGCAACATTTTGATACGAAGAGTTAAAACCGATTCCCATCGTACTAAATCATCAAGAGTGTGCGATGACACATTATTCTGTAATCTAGACACAACATTTGTATTCGCACATGGCACAATTAACAACCGAAGATATCTGGACATACTGATTCTGGCCTTTTTATTCTGGTTTAATGATAAAAAAGTATATTGGCTGCATCAAACTCCAAGTAACTTGATAAAAAAAACTTGTTACAGAAAACATTATACAGGGTTTTTACACGCTTTCGCTTCACAGTTGAAATAAAAAAAAAAACAATAATACAAAATACAAATAGTTGCAGCTATTAAAAAAATTAGTTTCATAAAAGCCAGCAGATTACATTCTCGGAACAGAGTCCACCTTGTAGTTGGTAGCAAATCCATACTCCCAACAACCAGCTGGTTAAGCTGTCATTGCAACAGCGGTATGCAGCTTAGTGTCATGCGTGTGGTCATCGTAGTAGGGATCTCTTGCTTTTATACTCCTGTGAATGAAAAAAGACAACTAAAGTTTAAGTGCAGTCAAACCTCTTACAAATCAACATCAAAAACAAAGAGACACGTTACCTCCTGGAAAAGACGTTCATTTACGAGAGGTCGCGAAAAAGGAAAAACTTGATAGCTGAATAAAGATCGGTATTTTAAACAGGGTTGGTAAAGATTTTTGTTTGCAGAATTGAAAACTTTTTAAAAACGTTTCCCAAAACGATAATTTCTTTTTCCAGACTCAAGGTTAGTATTAATATATGTAGGTAATAGCATAGATATTTGAGATAAAAACCCAAGACTCATATTTCAACTGTCCAGTGAAATGGCGAGTGATATTTGGGGAATTTCAATATATAAGGAGCAGTATATATCCCAATTATCCTGCAGAAACTATGCTATTAATTGTTTAGACTACAAGGCAAACGATCTCATCATACAGTAAAATAACTTTTCTTAATAAATGTAAACACCTTAGAAAAATCACTTTACACCGTTTTTTCGGAACTTTGAGTGACAATCAAAATAAAGTAGCGAGCGACCCAATATTAAGGCAGGCAGCAGATCTTTTCCCATTTTGGTCCTTGTAAGAAACAAAGTATTACAAATTTTCAAAAACAAAAAATACTCCAGACGTTTTGCCATTTTTTCCAGACTTTACTTTACAGATTTCCGGGTCTGGAAAACTGGTTTGCAAATTTCCAGACTTTTTCAAGAATTCAAGACTCTGTACTAACCCCGTTTAAAACAGCTAAGACGATGCAAGAGATGGTGCCTCAGAGATTCTCCTGTATTTTTATGAAAAGGGCTTAAAGGGTTGTAAAAGAAGACGAAACATTGAACCAGTGCTATGCAGTGGCTACAGCCTCAGAAATTCGAGTAGGACTGTACCGCCCTCACATAAATTTTTATCAAGTTCGCTACCTATTTCAATCCTAAGCAGTCAAAAGCTATCCTCTTCTTCCTCGGGCTCATGCATGTCTTATCCACACCAGAGTGCTCAAATCCTTTACCCTATTTCGGATCAGTAGTTAAACCACACCCTATATGTAAGATGAATGGCTGAACTCTTGTTTCAGGCGAAAACCACTTAAAAACTATCAGACTCTTTTGGTTGTTGCGCATGCCTCTAAGCCGCTGGATGCTCGTGTTAATTCTTTTTGTTAACTTAATCGGTTATTTGCCTTGGAAAGCAGTTGTTCTGACATTACCTGGCAACATAAGGCTTCTGCCAACGAAGTTTAGCTGTCGTGTTGATGTCTGGCCCCAGGGTGTGCACGCTGGTTCCTTTAGTGAAGCCGTTTGGCAGCTGAGTGAAAACATTGCCTTCAGTTCGACCCCTGCGGTCATCACCGCGTGGATTCATGTCATAATGTCTGTTATAAAAATGAAGGGTAGGCATAAGCGAAATGCTGTTTGGAACCAATGGATTGATTTGTTCAATCTGCGACCCCAAACAACGGCTGGTAATCATCGACTGATCGACTCAGACCTTGGAAGCTTACCATTTGTCGAAATAATCCGGATGGAATGACCGTTGAATAATGGTAAGCGATTTTCCGAATTTACCTACCAAAGGGATGAGATTGGAGCTTACCATTTACTGCAAGGCGTTCCGTCATGCGCACTCACTCGTTCTGGCTCAAAGGGACCTGGAAACGGAACGATTGCTTAAATGGTAAGCAATTGTCCGAAATTCCGTTCCGAACGGGAAAAGAGGATTACCTCGGGAGGTTGTCCACAATTTCCGACAAGATTTTCCGGAAAATTACCTTACCGTTTGATTTCAGACCGAAATTTCCGGATTTTTCTGACAAATGGTAGCACCCCTTGCATATTATGGGTCAATAATTTTCTTTCTACCGGCCGTGGCATGAAGCAGATAGAGAATACAGCCAATCAGAACTGTACAATCGTACATTCGTCAGTATTCCATTCAACCTTCCCATCCTGCTCTGGGGTTCAGAGTTGCCTCGATTTTATGGGCCTACGTATTTTCTATGGCACTATACTATGAAATAGTCATGCAAAGATTTCTCGTCGTATTGCAATGGAATGTCTCTCTTGACATTTGAATTCTCTTCGCATACCGACTCACTCCCCTAAAGGCTCAAGGGTATAGGAAGAAAATAGAAGTCAATTGTAGGATATTCCGCCCACTCCAAAACATTGAATCACTGGAATATTAACGTAGACGACTGATTTACTCGGCAACTAACGAGACGGCATGAAAGTTAAGCTTATCGTGGATGCTCTGGATACGTATTACGGATTGCTGGGTGAACAAATTTTGTACCCTAGGCTACACATTACACGACAAACAGAGTTGAGCTTTTACACTAGCTCAGTATGAAAAAGGACTAAAAGACAAAAATGAGGTAAAACGGCTTGTCCGGCAGGTATTTTACGTACTTGGCATTGTAGTGAGTTTCAAATCTTCTGAGTGAGTCCGCTGTCTCAGCTGTCTCAAAATACTGGTCGTTGTTTTCACTGTAACCTGTTAACTCCTGAAAGGGTCAAGTACAAAGGAAATAAGTCACTGAGGATTAAACACGTCCTGATGATTTCACAAAACTTAATATTCACGCAAGTTACAAAATAACATCATGAACCATTCAATAGATAAAGTCAAGAAATTGAGATTTTGTAGAAGAGTACTAAATAAACAAAATCGCAACGTCTCAGGGCGGTGCCATATCCCGTACTCGAGTTATTCGGCAAAATGTACCACTCAAAATTATAGAGTTTAGTATGGAAACGCCATGACGGTGTCCCTCTGAGGGACACGGCCGGAAACTAGTGAAAACATTTGGAATTTACTATGGCTATCTCAAAGGCTTTCTTCTCTGTTTTGAGCTTGCAAACATTCGCATAGACGCTTCTCTTGTCATGTTGGCTTTTCAGACCTCACAAAAACACGCTGAATCGATGTTTTCATGTACGTGACATGCTTGTGAGCAGACATCTTTACGTCACGCACTGTAAGAAAACCTAAAATTCAAACTGCTCTATTTTCAAATCAAAGCTCGCTACCGAGCTGAAAACATGAAAGCAGACACATCTCTAAAATGTCTTTTACATGATGAAGATAAAAATGCAAAAGTCCGTTTACTTTTTAATTTTGGTTTCTTATGACGTCACGTGAAAACCAAGAATAAAATGCGAGCGACCGTGAATTCCTCACTGATTGTCAGTGGTTAGGCACCGGTCATTATTTAGCGGGGGGAGGAGGGCTACTAAATTGAGAAAAAAGTTTGGCCAAGAAGTTGTGGCCCTCCCTTCTATAGGATCCAAAAAAACTCTGACCCTCCCCTTACTCCATTAAAAGAAATTGTGACCCTCCCTAAGGGCAAAATAGTAAAACAATTGTTCACAAATAACAGCCAGAGTTTATTTTGGCAGTCAAACTTTAATTATACAGATATCTTGCTTTCCATGTCCTGCATGTTCTACCAGATTTGGTTGTACACAGGATGTTGCTGATTTGTACTTCCTCGCTACAAACATTTATTTCGTCATCACTGTTATCATTATCTTCGTCGCTGACATCATCGTCGTCGTCATCGTCGTTATCATTGCCTTTGTCGTCCTCATAATGATTGTCATCGTCGCTTTCATTGTCACCCTCGTGGTAATCTTCATCTGTTTCACTTTTTGTTCCAGTGTCTGTTGCTTCTTCCTGATCGCTGTCGTCGCCAATTACCTCCATTACTACATCATTTTCATGTTCTTCATCTGATTCTTCATCCTCGACATCATCTTTCTCATCGTTTATCATATCTACGTTAACTCAAGATCTCGCGATGTGGGCAGCGGCAATGTCTACTTTGTCCCGTTTCAGCCCCGAAGGGTACTCCCTTATATGGGCTATATAGGTATGTGCGGCCCCAGAGGGTATGGTTTCTTAGCCGTTTTGGTCTGAAATAGGGTATCGATTTTGACCATTTTGGTCTGAAATAGGGTATGATTTGTGCACTCCAGTCTTGAATTTGATATGTTTTTTCGAAGAAGCTAGTTCTTCATCATTGGGTGATAAGACCATCAACAAAAGCCCTTCCTTTTTGTCTTTTAATTGTGTTTACGCCAACCGTGTGCGTGAAATAGGTCTAAAATAGTGTATCGAATTTTTGGTCAGGTCTGAAATAGGGTAGGGAAAATCACAGATTTTGGTCTGAAATAGGGTAAGGGTTTTAGGAAGCGGGCCGCACACCCCCCAGCAAATTTTTCTGGGAGTAACCCCTCCCCGGGAGGGTTTCAGCACGCTCCATGAACATCTAATACCATCTTTGTCAAGGTACAGATCAAGAAAGGAGACTTTCAACTTTCTGAGTAGCCCTTCCCTATACATTGAGATCCAGTCACCCTATACACAAACATACCACAAGAGAAGGGAATAAATATAGTATGCGCAGCATACGAAAATTTCTACAGATACAGACCTCCTATCCCTAAGCGCTCATTAAAGAAAGCATTACGACTTATTTTGCAAAACACTCGTTCCAATTTAACGAACGTGACTACTTGCAAATACACGGAACCGCCATGGGCACTAAAATGGTAGTAGCCTTTGCCAATATTTTCATGGCGGAAATTGAAACACAAATCCTACACAAAAGCGCTAACAAACCGCTCGTTTGGAAACGTTACATCGACGACAAAATCTCCCTCTGGCACGCCAACAGAGATGTCGTCGACCAGTTCATTGAACAAGCAAATAAACACCACCCAATTATCAAATTTACGGCTGAAATATGTACAGAAACTACTTTCTTAGACACCACTATTTACAAGGGCGAGAGATTCAACAAAGAGTCAGTTCTCGACATGAGAACCCACTTCAAACCTACGGATACATTCAAGTAAACCAGGGGCACCCAACGAGCCAAATCAACCATGAGCTGTAGAAAGGCATTTTTAACTGTACGTTATGGTGTTTGAAGTCTGTTTAAAATGATGTTTTCATCAGCTAGAAGAAGTTCATCTCTTCGGATTCCCTAGCTGAAATTTTAGTTGCCCGAAACTTTTAGGGAAAATTTTCCTTTGAGAAAATGCAAGCTGAGATGAACTTTTCACGAACTTTCTAGGGAACTATATTCTCTCCGAAAATGCTAGTTGACGTTTTTGACTTTAAAAAATAGCAATTACGACCTTTTCGAAAACCTCACGGACTATGATTTCCCAACTGCGAATCTTTTAGGCCACGTTTTAGTTACGAAAATCCGAGTGCACTCCTTAAGGCGAATAAGCCTCCACCGAACAGATGTCTACCGAAACTTGTTGTTGGGTGCCCCTGAGTACACGTTCTGCATAGCGTGTCACCCGCCGGCAGTAAAGAAGGGCTTTATTAAAGGTGAAATACTTAAACTCCTTAGGACAAACTCTACAAAAAAAACGTTTGAAGAAAACATTGACAAATTTAAAACACACCTCATGGAGAGAGGCTACCCAAGAAATTTTATTCAAAACACACTCTCCGAAGATAGTGAAATTTGAAGGAAGGAAACGGGCTCTGCTCCAACAGAACAATTCAAAGAAACAAATCTCGCCCTTCGTAACACAATACCACCCAGCAGCTCCAAACCTAAAACAAATCCTAACGGAGCAAGTGGTACTTAATACAGCAACAACCATTGCTAAACGAAATTTTCAAGGAGCCGCCCATAATATCATACAGAAAGGGGCGTTTACTCAAAGACATACTCGTGGGCATCCACGCTTCAGGAAAACAATTCCACTGTCTCTATTGATGTTGTTAGGGTGAAGTCTGATGTGAATAGCCTCTTTAACCCTACGGGTGTACCAATGTGGGTCTCGGTCAATAAATTTAACTTCGTCCCAGAGCGGATAATGTCCGGTCGCGTTGCTATGTTCTGAAACGGCGGAGGATTGGGTTCGAGCAAGTGTTATCTGATCGTGGATGCCCACGATCAAATAACACAACAGCCGATCAGTACCAAAGCGGACCGCTGAGGGAACAATTTCTAGTCTGAACGACAAGGATCGAAATCCTCCAATCAACAACAGCCTAAGCGA
>JAEMWC010000011.1:410000-435000 GCA_016490735.1 Pachyseris speciosa
AATACTGAGCACTTCACTTACAATGTGTGTGAGCACTTATAGTACACTGTACATTTACTTCTACTCTTTGAAAGGGAAATAAACCTCTTTCAAACACACTTTTCAATTCATTAAAATTTAAAAAAATCATTATGATAGTTTTTAGGGATGTCCATCATGCCATATTAATATTACAGTACTTTATTAAAAATACAGGACCAGAGGAAATCGTCCAGATTTAATCTAGGTCTGGATTAATCTAGGTTTGACTGTAATATGAATGCATTTGAATTTAAAACAATACAAGAGTTGCAACATAGTTTACTGGTGATTAGACTAGAATTCAGGCTACAAATTGCTGCAATGAGGTTAATCATACATGTCCAGGATGCTTAACCCATTGACTACCGGCGGTTTTTACATTTTCGGAGTGATTTTCCACCTATAAACGATGAATAGCAATTCGTGACTCTTTATTTGAACTACCAGGGAAAAGTGGTGCTGTCCTAAGGCACTGGAGGCTCAAGGTTTCTGAAAACGTCATTTTGACGTAGCTATTTTTTATCTGTGAAGTGACAACAATGGCCCAAGTTCGGTTTGCTTGCGATTTCTGTAAAATTTACAGCCATTTTTCATCTTTAGCGGCTGCCTGATGAGCATCATTAAGCGTGACAGTAGCTAAGAGTCCACTTTCTCAAAGAACCGAGCAAGGTGATATACTTTGTTGTTGAATTTGGCTGGTCACTTGACGAACTGGGAATTTGGCCGGTTGAACACTTAGTACCTTTGGAACTCGACTATTGATGAATTTCTCGACCTACCGCCACATATTTTGGAATTTCTGAGTACTGAAGATGACCACAAGCAGGAATTTTTGGCAGTAGGTCGAAGTGGCTGTATGTGAAAGAATCGGGAGAAGGAACGGGTGCTGTCAAAAATTCTCGTCATTTCCCAGCATGCAATGTGGTCTAGATGTTGAAAATGGCGGAAAGGCCCGAATGCACTGGAACAAAAGGCTGTATCTACGCTCGGGAGAAGAATATCAACAAAAAAAGTCATTTATAAGCTAGAAAAAGGACTGAATTTCGTTATGATGGTTGAAGTTTGGTTTTACGGCGATGATTTCCTTAAAAAACATGAAGGCAAAAAGGGGCATTTTTGTCGTTTCTCTTTGACGTTGAAAACGGTCAGTTTTGTTCTTGTCCAAACTCAAAAGGCCATATTTGGTAAAAATCGCTACGTTTCTTGCATTTATTGGATATCCAAATTTAAAGGGCATTCCATTTCGTGCTCACAACTAACAGTTAAGGCAATATTCGTGCGATTGAGATTAAGTTGCAATGTTTTGAAGCATGGGAGTTTTTTACGGCCGGTTTTGGCCGGCACGGGTGCCAATGGGTTAAAAATACAATTGAAGCTTTTTTCTTATTACATTGTATTACAACTTTTACAGTGCAGTGCAGAAATAAGCGTCCTACGCACACGCAAAGGGCACACACGTTTTTTGCGTATACGCATCTTGAAATGCGCGTGTCGACACGCGTATTTGATGCACGTGTTTACTTTTGTTATTCTGGCTGATAGCTTTGCTTTGTGGTTCATTGTTCCGCAAAACAAAAGACAAGTTACCATCACACAACAAAATTGAATATTTAAAATCCAGCCTCAGAACCTCGGAACATTTGACGAAGAGATCAATGTTTTATACTGGGCAACCCTAAAACATGGAATCCGGAATCCGGAATCCGGAATCCGGAATCCGGAATCCGGAATCCGGAATCCGGAAACTATAACCGGGTGAAAGAAAACTTGATTTCAGTTAAAAATAGAGCTGTAATCAGGACAAGTCATATTGAAATGAAAAACGTCCTCTGGTTAAAAAGATTAAAAACATAAACTTTTGGCCATCAGTCTATAGCCTTTAACGAATGAAAAATGTTTCGCTCAAACGGAAACCGTCGACGCGGATAATAACTCAAAACCGTTGCCTAGGCAATATTCCATTTTATTGTAATTAGACCTCATTTACATTTTTATCTTCTAGCTTTTTTTACACTTCTTTTTGTGTTTTTATTCTCAAAAAATTTTTGCACCTTTTTTGTATGTATTTCCGTTCGCGCGCTACATTTTTCATTCGTTAAAGGCTATAGACTGATAACCGAAAGCTTATGCGTTTTTCCGAAATATGTGTGTGAAGGCTTAAGTAAAATCTTAAGTCACTTTACTTTGGAACTCATTCTAGTCGGAAAATTGAAATGATTCAAGAAAGTTTCAAGTGACTTGAAACTTGTGGTTTCTTGAACTTTGAGGCGGGCGAAGCCTGTAAGTCAATATATAATCATATAACTTAAGTTATATGTTGAAGGAAAAACGTTACTTGTGTGTGAAGCGTTAAATCCGAAAAATTTACTTGAAATATCAAAAAATTACTTGACTTGAAATATTCCTAAGTTGACTTTTTCTCTAGTGTAAACATTACCATAAAATAAAATTGCCTTGTATGTGTGTGTGATCCAGTTTCGATCCGTCGGCGTGTTACACACGAATTTTGTATGTGAGTTTTATTACCCACTAATGAGCAATCATTGTTCCCACGGTGATTTTGAAAAGGAAAGACTCCGTGCAGAAAAAAGTTAAAACTTTTTAGTCGCTCAGATGACGTTTACAACTCAGTACAGATGAATTAGTGACTAGCTACAATAAGTCTACAACCAAAACTCTTCAAAAGATTTCAGTAATGTAAGGCAATCAAGTTTTTCCTTTTTCCGATTATAGTTTCTGAATTTAGGATTCCGGATTCCGGATTCCGGATTCTGGATTCCGGATTCCAGATTCCGGATTCCGGATTCCGGATTCCGGATTCCGGATTCCAGATTCCAGATTCCGGATTCCGGATTCCGGATTCCGGATTCCGGTTTCCGGATTCCGGATTCCATGTTTTATGGTTTTCCTTTTATACTCGATGGTTTGCTGCGGAAATCAACTTTTCTTTCTTGATCATTCTCAGTGGATCTTATTTACTTCGCTCGTTTCCGCGAAAACAGAAAAAGATGAACCCGTGAAAAAATAACCGAAGATACTGCGATTACAGCTACAATTTAATTGCTGTTTTGTTGCTGCGGTGTCTTGTTTTTATTAAATATTCCACTTGCTTCGAGCTCTCACCGCCACTGAATATCGACGAGTTCGACCGGCTTTTTCGATGAACTTTGACTACAAATTATAAACATTGTTGACATGGTTTCGTAACAACACTGCCGTCGCAATTCGCTACATTTATTTTGCAATTATAGTTGTTTTGGAATGTAACACGGTTCCCAGCTACGCCATACCAGTCGGCGATTGTTCTCGTAACACCGTTCTAGAACAATGAGCGTGCGAATTCACCGCATCAACAAACACTGTTCATGCATTTTCCTTTCAAAAGAAAGCGAAACTTAGCCTGCTCCCTCACTTTATTGACCTCATCGACCAAAGATGAAAACCAAGAACGAGCGATCCAAATCGGCGGCGCGACCACTTCATAAAAAAATCGTCACGAGGCGACGGGCAATACAACATTCACAAGCTCAAATTACTGGTTGCCTAGCACGTGACAAAAATTTGCCGATGTCAGCGCGCGTTCGGTTTGATAAAGCAATAATTTCCACAACAGTCGTATTTGACTTTCAGTGAAAGTAAATGTGTTTTGATTTCTTAAATTTTTTTTTTCGCAACGAAATGGATTTTGATGCAACACACATTCCAAGGCTGTTTTGCAGCAAGCGAATTGCCTCGTGAGTATGTTGATTATAGCCTCTTCGTGTCGCTCTACGTTTGAACTCGACTCTAGCTCTAATTCAGCGAGGTTGAAACGGGAAAACGCTTGATCATTATCCTTTACTTCATGAAAAATATCAGTTATCTTTTATTTGTTATTCATTCGAAAAATAATGTCTATTGTCGCGCCAGACATTTCGCTAATAATTTATACTCGCGTACCGGTAGTTTGTTGTGACATTGACACACGATGGGCGACCAATTCAGCCAATGATTTCGCTGTTAATAGCGGTTACCTGATGGATTAAAAGCCCAATTGAAAATAACAATAAAATAAAAACAATAAAGGAACAATGAGCTAGCTCATTCATACTGATGAGCATTGGTGTATGCGCGCATTTGATGCGCGTGTCAATTACGCAGACGCGTATGGGTAGACGCGTGTCACACGCGTATTTTGGGTCGCTTATTTCTGCACTGCACTGTACTTACATTAGTGTGATTGAGAAGCTACACTGTAACATCACAGACATGTTTTCTCTCATTCATTGTAAAAATTAAAAGGGACTTTATTTTGTTGGTTGTCTTTCAGTAAGGTTGTGTACTATTCTTAGTTTATACAGGGCTGTACCATGCCATAATATAATAGCCAATCTGAATGCAGGATTAGGCCATTGTATAGTCATTGGTATTCCACTGAACCTGCACCACAGTGATTGTACAGGGCTATGAATTTTCTATGACAAGGTATAAAATAGTTCTGCAAGCTTTCTCGTGATAAACTTTGAAATACCCCACTTGTCGCTTGTATTTTCTTTGCATACACACTTGCCTTAAGGCTCATGTGTATACGAAGAAATACCAGCAACTCGTGGGATATTTCTAGCATTTAATTGCATGTACTTAAATATTGACAGCAAAGCAAGTTTTAAACACTTCGTACAGTGTACATGTCTTTTACAATAAATTTTAAAAGCAACTTACATGGAAGCCATTTTCCCTGGAAATAGGATCCTTTTGTTTCAGAGTGTGTAGTAATGAACGATGGAATGGGTAGACTGTGCCCCTGGCTCTGGTATCAATGTGCACATCCCTCACCTAATAAATCATACAATTGTTTATTCATGTTCATATGAATTAGTTCTTATGTGCTTTGTTTATGTAAATGATCGAAAAGTCACATAACAGTGTAGTTTAGAGGAACGTACATACATGTGTACAAAATCGGTTTCCTCTTAAGTTTCTAACCAAAATTAGTTATTGAAATAAAGTATCACAAAATTAAAACCAAAGTGATTCCTCAGACAGCCAATCATGACAGATAAAAACAATGCAATGAACCAACCAGAATTTGAAGCAATTACGTTTAGCCAGTGCTACGTGAACTGAGACCATGCTGTAATCTAATAGTGTTTCAAAGAATGATCATTAAACACTATAATATTTTGCATCTTAAGCCTGGTTTTCACTAGCGACGCAAGCACAAGCGCAAGCATAAGTGCAAGCAAATGACACTATGCAAGCATAAGCGCAAGCACAAGGAAAGGAAAAATTTTTATCCTTATGCTTATGCTTGCGCTTATGCTTATGCTTGCGTTGAGCCCATTTTCACAGTGAAATAAGCGCTCTTGTGCTTGCGTTGCTAGTGAAAACCAGGCTTTAGCCTTTTTTAGTAAAAATGGTTTTAAAAAATTGATAAAATTTTCTTGAAAGTCACCTTAAGTCATTTCTGCTTTTTTGCTCACAGGGCACGATATAGTGCAGTTTTGGTTGTTTTTTGTTGTTTTTTTTTTCTTTCATAACCAATCTGTGACCAAGCTTAGGGCATAAAATTGCTATTTTACACCCTGTAAGCTTAGTTTTGGAATTTTCAGGTGTGTTTAACTTAGTATGGTGACCTGTCTAGATCTTGGTATAGTAACAGGTATGTCTTTCACAAATCCGCTTGTTGCTGTCATGTACAACCCTCTGGAGAAGGGATCAATACCACTTGATCCTTTTGAAGGCAAAAAGTGTTTCTTGGTAATGGATGCATAGTTGTCTGTCAGTAGACGACTGCAAATAAGAGGATAATGGTTATTATTTGTAAGACTTGCTCGTAGAAATTATGTATAATGAGGGGATTTTACAGCTGTAAGGTAGAACCCTAGAGCTTAAAGTTTATTGCAAATCCAATGTCAGGCACTCTCAGAAAAGGAATAATGTTTTGCACAGTCATAAACAATAAGAGTGCTTGTTGGAATGGGTCTTCTTAAATATGGAGAAAAACATTGGCTAAAACTGTAGTAGCTTTTCAAGGCCCTGTACCTAATTAAGTGTATAATTATTATTCCTGCAATCTCTACATGTGTTGAATGAACTCTTTCACCCCCTTTATGATTATGCCAAAGTACAGTGAGTTTGGAGAGATTTGGATTTTGGCACCAAATGGCAAATTATACATGTATACTGGGTACACCCCTTTTGTGGAATACACATTTTCCCATTTACGTCTTTTGCTGGTCATTACCAGAATTAAATATATTTTCAATAATGCAGATATCAGGTTCCTTATCGTCAAAACACATTCATTTAAACAACTCATCATTCATCAACTGTAATGAGAACGTGATGGGAAACATTTCAAGTGGTCCGTTAAAGACCTTTGATAGTTAACAAACAATTTTTTTAGTGACATGAAAGACATGTACTAGTACAGTGTAGATGTGTTTGTAGCATCCGATTAAATGTTTTGCATCATTGAAATTTTATTCCACTTATTGAACTAAACAACAGCATTAATGTTTGTACATTAGCGCTATAGAATGCTCCATAGTGTAAATGGTTGCCTATACATGTTAATGCATGTTTATGAACATGCAAAACTGGTTAATGAATTTGTAAATGAAAATGAATGACGATTCATTCAAATGAAATTATGTACATGTATTTTGACGTTAATAAACCTGATACCTGCATTATTGAAAGTATATTTTCTGGTGATGACCAGCAAAAGGTGTACATGTAGTAGGTCAACTCTCCTCTTACCCCATAGCTGGGTTGTCCAGCTCATCCAAGCGGCGACTGTAATACACTCCTGGTCTAAAATTGGATTGATATCCAGTCCCAGAATGGTGACCTGTCCTTGGACTGAAGCCCTCCTGTCCATAACGTGTTGAATATTCTGTGCAGTAAAACTTCATTACCCCTACATCAGCACCCTTGCTCTGTAAAATGTGGGCATTTCCTGGTCCATATGGAAGACGCCCCATTTTTGCCTAGTTCCGAAAGTAAGAGAGAACTGTTATCTGTGATGTTTTTCCACTGGGGAATTTTGAACTCATAATCTCAAACAAGTTCTAATATTGTAAAAGACAACAAACAAATAGAGAGCACCATAAGTGTACAAGAAAGTACCCTCCAGAGTTCTAAAAATGGTATTTTGTTCTGACCTTTTAGAATAGTAAAATGTACGCCCGTAAGGAGTCAAAAAGGCGAAATTAAAATGTACTTATTAAACACTAGGCTTGAATAAGAGAAGAAAAGTGGCTAACCCGTAAGACAAAGGACAATGGAGAATCGTGAAATCTTATTTATTGCCTAATTTATATAATTGTTTAATTCAAATTGGCTCGATTTTTTTTCTCCTGTTATAACACTAGTTAGGGCATTAGTAGGCAAAGAGCCACCTTGTGGAAGTACAGTACTACTAATAAAATCGTTATTATTATTATTATTATTATTATTATTATTATTATTATTATTATTACAGGTGTAATTCAAGCTTTCTTTCCATGTTAATCAGAACACACTTTGCTTTCATTTGAATATTTTTGCTAAACTTTGATGACTTCATATAGTTCTATAACCATAATTCCAATCCTACATTATTCTCTCCTTTAGAAACCAAAGGCCACTGATGAAAATATCGTCAATACTGAGCCAAAACTGCATGTACAGCATGTCAAATGATTTTCTTCCCCTAGCTTCTTTCTTGTTATGTCTAGAGCTGGCCATGAATGAACAACGACGTATAGCGAAGCATAGTGATATATGTGATAAACACTTCGTTTTGCTTAGAAATAGCGAGTGTGAGTCTTAGAGAGGACAATCAACATTACAGTTGTAGGAGAGACTAACATACGAAAGACGATTGCCGTTCTGCAGCTGAAAAGGCGTTCTTCGAACATTTGCAGTTTCCTGCAATTTGCAGATCGAAGAAACCAGTCCCTTCTAAGCCTATAAATAAGAAAAAGCAGGATTCATTTACCTACCGGTTGACGAAAAGTCTTCTGTGCCAATTTTGTGAAAGTATTTTTCACAAATGTTGCTCACTTCGAGATTTTTTCTGTCATTCCTAATACAACAACGCGGTTACCAAGGCGACGGCGTAAAGCCGCTGATCAAATGTTTTGAGCTGTGGTGACAACTATCTTCTCGTGTAACGCAACTATTACGAGAACGCGACGGGAAACGTTTCAAGTGGTCTGTTTACAGTATAATAAAAAAGTGAATCCAGTGTCAAACGAAATAATGATTTAGGCAGTCTGGGATTTGTAGCATAGGTTTCTCCATAAACTGATGGCTGGTGAAACATTCTCCTGGGCCAACCTCGTTCCCAGGACTCGTCTCGAATGACTCACAATTTGTCAAACATCCCCTCGGATCTCGAGCAAGGCGGAAGCGTGGAATACTTTGTAATGAGTGTCACTGTTCGTGTTGCCGTGGTCGCCCTGGCAAGCCTCTTGGCTTCCACGACGGAAGGCCGACCGTCTAAAGCCTGCTGTCGAAAATTGGATCCAGATGCGTTTCGTAACGTTGTAAGTAGCATCATATCGCGACCTATTTCAATGTTTTTTCATTTCATTTCATTTCACATTTATTGTGCTACCTCATATAGATATAATTGCACACAGTCAGCGGTCGTAGAGTTAATTAATTACGATAGTGTTAAGTAGTTACAATACTGTGATACGATGTCATAGGGTTCATTAATTACGACAGGGTTTACGATAGGGTTAGCTAATTACAATGATATGATACGATGGAGTCATGAAAGGCTCCTGGGTTAGTTGACAGGTCAATAATAGATTGAGGTAAGTTGTCCCAGTTGCTTAGTGTTTTAGGTAAGAAACTGTATTTGTACAAATTTGTACGGGCTGAGAGTGGGATGTAGTGTTTACAATGTGTGTGTCTTGATCTCCTGGTGGGTTTCTTGAGTGATTCCAGGAAGGGAAGAGAGGCCAGATTATTTAAGCCTTTGTTGAAGAGAATTACTCAGTCCATTTGTCTGCGAAGCTTTAAAGGTGGCCAGCCAAGTTTTTTCAACATCACTGACATAGAGCCAGGCTCGTAGCTTTCGTAATCAGAAAGGACAAAACGTGCTGCTCTACGTTGGATCTTTTCGACTTCAGCAATAAGCTGTTCAGTGTGGGGATCCCAAGCACTACTGGCGTATTCT
This sequence comes from Pachyseris speciosa, assembly GCA_016490735.1. Lineage (NCBI taxonomy): Eukaryota > Metazoa > Cnidaria > Anthozoa > Scleractinia > Pachyseridae > Pachyseris > Pachyseris speciosa. The sequence continues at coordinate 419,179 of JAEMWC010000011.1, forward strand.
ATGAGTGGTCTGACTAGACTCATGTACGCTGCTTCTTTTACTGCTGGATCACAAGCAGATAAATTTCGTCTTAGTAGGCCAAGCATTTGGTTAGCCTTGCAGGTAATGTTAGCAACATGACGGTTCCATCGTAGATCATTTGTGATGGTCACACCTAGATATTTCGCATGTGTGACAGAGTCAAGGGCTGTGTCCTGTAAGGAGTATAAGTAGTGGGACTTGTGATGTGTTTTCCTTGAAATGTGCATAATTTTACACTTAGATGGTTCGAATCTCATATTCCATCGCTGGGCCCAATCTCCAAGATGATGAATATCTTTTTGTAGAGCAATGTGGTCTTCATGGGAGCGGATCTGTCGATAACAAACACAATCGTCAGCAAATAATCGGATCTCGGAGTTAATATTGTCCACTATATCATTGATGAAGACATTGAAAAGGATAGGGCCGAGCACAGTCCCTTGAGGGACGCCTGAGCTTACGGGAATCCATTCAGACTTAGCACCGTTAATCAGAACACGTTGGCGGCGATAGCATAAGAAAGCATCAATCCAGTGAAGTGTGTTTCCATTTACACCATAACGGAAAAGTTTCGCTTTCAGTCTTTCATGAGGCACGGTGTCGAAAGCCTTTGCAAAGTCTAATATGAACACATCGGTCTGGAAGCCGGCATCAATGTTTGCGCAAGTTCTGCAGGAATTACTGCTTCTGTGCAGCGTTTAAGTTTTCGCCCTGTACTCTTCAAAAGGCATACTAAGAGAGGCTGGCGTTAGGAGGTCCATTTTGTTGAAGGAGTAAATTTATGAAATGTAGTCTATCACTGAGTTAATTAAGCGCTAGCCTGCGAGCAAGCTCTCTCGGGGACTGGGAGTCAGTGGGGCTGGGAGGAAGGGAAAATGGAGAGCGCGGGGGGGCGATGAATTGTTTCAGTTATCACTGATCAGGCCGCTATCAAACTGTCAAAAAAAAAAATCAAGTAACGATGAGCCGTTCTCATACAAAGATCTCGTAATTCGTCCAGTAATTCGCCTCTTTCACACCTCCAAAAATATAGAGGGTTTTCACGTGACGTCATAAAATATGGTGTTCCATCCCCGCCAAAAATCAAAGTTGATCACAACATTCAACTTGACAGTTTAACCATTAACTTGGCAAACCTCAACATCATATTTCACTCTTCAACTTTGTACTTTGTATCACAAACATTGAAACTTTCGACATCAACTTTCAAAGTGACGGTTCAACATTCAACTTTATCCATCAACATTCATGTTTACATATCAACAATGGTCTTGGCACATGGGCTGTCAGCAAAAGATGACGTTTGAATCTCGAAGTCGAATGTTGAGTTACCAAAGGCGCTCCAATCCCGCCAAAATTGAACTTCAGAATTCAACTTTCAAGTTGATAATTCAACATCAAATGTTACGTATCAATACTTGTGTTTAACAATGAACATTGCTATTGCTGATGACGCAAATATGCTAGTTCACCATAACGTAATGTTCGATCTCTCAAAGTTGGTTGTTTCGTTATCCATACGTACCAATTCCGCCAAAAATCCCATTGAAGCGCTGTAGGGGAGGGGACGGGTAATTTTGAAAGGCCTTAGCCTATGAAGGTCCGTTCTGGTCAAAATTAAACAAGATTTTTTTTTGTCGGCTTATATGGTATTCAATTATTTTTACTGGCAGTCAGGAGCCCACGAATGGGCAGTCAATGTGGCAGTCTATTTTATGTCACTGTCTATAATATATTTTCGTTACCTTCCGTGAAATTTTTGGGGGGCTACTGTAGGAATTATTTTTGGCACCCTTTCCGAATATTTTTTTTTTCGCACTGTCCATGAATTATTTTCGGTTACCCTCCGCGAATTATTTTTTCGTACTGTCGAATTAATTTTTGGCTCGGTGATGCATTGCGTGGCTGTGACTTGTATGTCTAACGCTTCAACACTGGATCGAGTTCTCCCCGTCGTCATAAGAACGTTGAATTGAACAAATACAAGAAATCGACCGAATAACTCAAACAGTCCGCTCAAATGGGCCATCCTTCAGCTGTGCTAGAGGTGACCCCTCCTCAAGTTCTACTGGTAATGAAACGCCCTCAAGCTCCACTCGTGCAGGAGGCAGTTCTGTAGTGATCCACTGATCAGTCTTTCTTGTTCACAGTTTGCGATGCGAGAGACCGCAACGCACTGACTGACTGAATTGAGACGGAGGTTCCCTACACTTTCAAGTTCAAATGATGCTGTAGCACTGGGTGTCTCGAAACCTTGGACCCTAAAGTTAATAAAAATTTACTCAGCGTGATTGCTGCAAGCCGCCTTGTTTACTGTTCGTCGATAATGTTGTAGCCAGAATCTGAAGGGGAAACAAAAACAGCTCGTGAAGGTAATTACCTGCACTGATCACAAAAATAATACTCAGCATTCGTATCGATTTTTGGTTGCTTTATAAGAGTGAACCAAAATTTATCCACAATGTTTTAGACTGGCGATTCGAGCTAAGTTTAGTTAGCGCGGGGTGCGTTGTGTGATGGTTTCGCAATCTGTACAAAAATATATAGCGTAACGTTACAAAAACGGGATGGTAAAGACAATGAACTCATGCCTTGGAAATTACATCTACGAACAGATACTTGTTTTACCATATTAAATTGACAGCTGATGTTGACTTATAACTTACGCCTTCTTAGTGAGTGTATGAAAATGCATATATTGGGAAACCGTCACGCAACGCACCCTGCGCTAACTAAACTTGGCTACAATCGCTTCTAAAACATTGTGGATAAATGTGGTTTACACTAATAAAACAACCAAACATCAATACGAATGTTGAGCATTATTTCTGTGATCAGTACAGGCAATTACTACCGGGAGCTATTTTTGTTTCCCTCCGCAGATTCTGGCTACGACATTATCGACGAACTCAAGACGGCTTGTAGCAATCACACTGTGTACATTTTTGTTAATTTTAGACCATTTTAGGGTCCGAGGTTTCGAGACACCTAGTGCTACAGCATCATTTGAACTTGAAAGTGTAGGGAACCTCCTTCTCAATTCAGGCAGTCAGTGCGTTGCGGTCTCTCGCATCGCAAACGGTGAACTGCCTCCTGCACGATTGGAACTTGAGGGCGTTTTATTTCCAGTAGAACTTGAGGAGGGGTCACCTCTAGCATAGCTGAAGGATGGCCCATTTAAGCGGACTATTTGAGCTATTCGGTCGATGTCTTGTAGTGTATTTCGAGCTATTTGTGCAATTCAACGTTCTTATGACGACGGGAAGAACTCGATCCAGCGTTGACGCGTTAGACATACAAGTCACAGCCACGCAATGCATCACCGAGCCAAAAATTAATTCGACAGTACTAAAAAATAATTCACGGAGGGAACCAAAAATAATTCATGGACAGTGCGAAAAAAAATATTCGGAAAGGTGCCAAAAATAATTCGTACAATGTAATAATAAATAATTTGTAGGGGGTAGCCCCCCAAAAATTCACAGAAGGTAACGAAAAAAGTCAAGACAAAAATTTGAAAATATATTTAGACAGTGACATAAAATAGACTGCCAGTAAAAATAATTGAATACCATATAAGCCGACAAAAAAAAATCTTGTTTAATTTTGACCAGAACGGACCTTCATAGGCTAAGGCCTTTCAAAATTACCCGTCCCCTCCCCTACAGCGCTTCAATGGGATTTTTGGCGGAATTGGTACGTATGGATAACGAAACAACCAACTTTGAGAGATCGAACATTACGTTATGGTGAACTAGCATATTTGCGTCATCAGCAATAGCAATGTTCATTGTTAAACACGGGTATTGATACGTAACATTTGATGTTGAATTATCAACTTGAAAGTTGAATTCTGAAGTTCAATTTTGGCGGGATTGGAGCGCCTTTGGTAACTCAACATTCGACTTCGAGATTCAAACGTCATCTTTTGCTGACAGCCCATGTGCCAAGACCATTGTTGATATGTAAACATGAATGTTGATGGATAAAGTTGAATGTTGAACCGTCACTTTGAAAGTTGATGTCGAAAGTTTCAATGTTTGTGATACAAAGTACAAAGTTGAAGAGTGAAATATGATGTTGAGGTTTGCCAAGTTAATGGTTAAACTGTCAAGTTGAATGTTGTGATCAACTTTGATTTTTGGCGGGGATGGAACACCATAATAAAAAACTAAAATTCAAAAGTAAACAAACTTGTGCACTTTTATCTTCATCACGTAAAAGACATTTTAGAAATGTATTTGCTTGCATGTTTTCAGCTCGGTAGCTTGCTTTGTTTTGAAGTTTGAATTTTAGAGTTTTTCACAGTGTGTGACAAAGATGTCTGCTCACAAGCATGTCACTTTCATGAAAACATGATTCACCGTCTGTTTTTGAGGTTTGAAAAGTCAACAGGGTAAGAGAAGCGTCTATGTGAATGTTTGAAAGCTCAACAGAGAGGACAAAGCCTTTGAGATAGCTAAAGTAAGTAACATGTTTAAACTCGTTTTGGCGTCCCTTAGAGGGACGCCAAGATGGTGTTTCCATACAAAACAATATAATTTTGAGGGGTACATTTTGTCGAATAACTCGAGAACGGGATATCGCACGGCCCTGTAACTTTGGCATGTTGTTTATTTATTACTTTTCTATAATATCACAATTTCTTGATTTTATCTCTTGAATGGTTGATAATTTTATTTTTTTTTACATGTGTGACTGAAAACGATCTATACTGTGCTTTATTGTCCGCCAAAATTTTGCATAACCATTGTGTTCATCTTCTCTCGAAACGATTGTAAGTCCCAAGAGGAATTCCCGCTGTCGGGAGCCATATTTTCACTATTTTGCAAGATGTGACTCTCAAACTTGGTCGTTTTACTAATTTTAACATGTTTTAAGGTGCCCTTTCTAGCAGTGTCGATTGATTTTCGCAACCTGGTCAAAATTAAAAGTTAAAGATAAAACATGGAAAGTGCTAATGCTATTAATATAAGTGCAAAACTTGCATTTATCAAAATGCCATACTTCGGTAATGCGTCGTCGAGTGGAGCACTGAGTTACGATATGTGGTTAATTTCGGAAATTGGCGGGCTTAAGGGGCCCCAACTTTCGGGCATCTAAAACGGGTGAGTAATTGAAGAAAAAACTATGGTAACCATATCACTTTAATTTCTCTTTCCCACTGATTCTTCGGCATTCGCCTACAGAAAAACACTAAGCTGTTCCATCTGCTTGGCGCTTGAGGGTACGTTTCTCTTTCAATTCAATTAAGGGACGGACCATTAGAAAAATCCCCTCCAAAAAAATTCCTGCAAGGGAAACTTGTCTAAAAAAGACCTGCAAGCGATGTTACCTAAAAATAGTTCATGCAGAGGAAAAAAAGACAAGTCGGCTTCAAAAAAATCATGCTACGACCTGGATGAGGATTTTGTCCGCAGTTTTGTGATTCAAAACCATACAAAGATCTACTCGTCAGTGGAGATTTAAGGCGGCATTTAACCTAAACATCGTTTTTTAGCAGCTTAATATGGATTTAACGTTGATATCTCGTTCGCATTTTAAGCAATTACAAATTCCTCTGCTCATCCCACGAAGTTACACTGTATGTTGTGGGATATTTTGTGAATTTTTTGGTAATTTTTGGGTACATTTGAGAAGAGAGAATTTTTCTCAAAGGGTTAGTGAAATTGAATTTGAAGTTAGAAATTACAGTGTAGTAGACGGACACCAAACAGTTCCCTAGGCACGCTGCAGTGCCCGTGTGGGGTGTCACTGTCTGGTGGTGTTTCAAAACATTTTTCCCCATTTCAAACCCTTCTTTAACCTCCTTTTCTGTTAACGGCGAAAAGCGTGAAACAGACTTAAGTTGCTAATGAGTATCACTGTTTGTGTTGCCGTGGTCGCCCTGGCAAGCCGCTTGGCTTCCGCGACGGAAGGCCCACCGTCTTAGACCTGGATCCAGATATGTTTCATATATGAGCATCATGTATCGCGACCTACGTTTGCGCAAGCTTTCCGAATGTTTCTACTACTGTTTGTACTTCTGTGCAGCTTTTAATCTTCACCGCCTCAGTAAGAACAAAGACAACCTCGAGTTTGATAGACGCATTACACAACACATAGATGTAGCGAAGGACCAGACAGTGAATAGTTTACAAGATCAAATGTTGTTTCTAGAGCGCAATATACGTAAAATTATGAATTTTAGAGCGTCTGGTAATTTGGCGGTCTCAAGCTTCGAGGAAGAGCAAGTATTCAAAACTCGTTCAAAGTTTGCTATTAAAGATAGCATTTGGCTATCCATTTTTTTCATCTGCCTCATTATGCACCATGTATAACCGAAAATCATTTTGAAGTGCAGTGTAATAAACGAGCAGTAGTGTTTTATCGAGTTCAAAAACAGCTTCAAAAACGCAAGCCACAGGGATTTAGATATCTGCGACATGAATGCATTGATTGAAATAATTATTTCTACGGGGAATGAAAGTTGTGCACCAAACAAAGTAAATTATATTCGGCATGAAAACGTGCTTGTTATTTTGCGGTCGTCATGGTATTTTGCTGTCGTATTTTGCTTTGTCGTTTTTTGTTGTCGTCGAAGTGTTTTTCTGTCTTATTTTGCTGGTTTTGCTGTCGTCTGGGCATTTTGCTGTCGTATTTTGCTGGTTTTGCTGCCGTCTGGGTATTTTGCTGTCGTATTTTGCTTTGTCGTTTTTTGTTGTCGTCGAAGTGTTTTTCTGTCTTATTTTGCTGGTTTTGTTGCCGTCTGGGTATTCTGCTGTCGTATTTTGCTGGTTTTGCTGCCGTCTGGTTATTTTGCTGTCTTATTTTGCTGGTTTTGCTGTCGTCTGGGTATTTTGCTGTCGTATTTTACTGGTTTTGCTGTCGTCTGCCGGGGTATTTTGTTGTCGTGCTTGCTATTTCCCTCTGTGTTTTGCTGCGGTATTTGCTGCGTTTCTTTTAGTGTTTGTTTTGTTTTGCATTTTGCTGTCTTATTTGCTGTCGTCGAAGTTTGGGTGTTTACATTAGTACTTGCCTCTTGTTTTTATACGGGTACTGATTTTTAATGCGAATTTTTAACAATCAGATTATGAGCTCGAGATTTCCATTGCGTGACAGCTGAAGGGGGCGCAACCTGAATCAGCTTCACGCATAGAAACCGACAGCGAATAATCTAGTCGTTCAAAACCAAACAAATAAATAATTATCTAAATCCTCTTTCCAGACACTTCGAAAACGGGAAGCGGCCGCCATTTTGGTGACAAGCTTCTCACTGTAATCTGCAACAATAGATAACGAGTCGCGTAGCCAATAAGAGAACGGCATTCGTGATAGAACGCTAGGAGACTTATACTAACGGACCAATCACAAGGCAACTACTTCTTTGTTGGTTATATTGCTCGCCTCGCACTTCTGTCTGTAACAATTGTTGTGTAATTGATGAAATATTACAAAATTTGTTCCCAAGTGGGATCCGGTCCCCAATACATGCACCTAACTGACATTTGACTAACAGAAGATGGATCGAAACACCAAACACTTCTGTACCAACACGGCTTACTTGACAGAAGCCAGACCAATAACATCACGAAACTTTATACCATCAGAAACTTTATACCATCTACTGACGTTACACAAATCAATTGACTGATGAATTACATCAGGTTCGACATTGAATAGCGATCTCGGTAGATCCTCGACATGTAACAAAACGTAGCCTAAAATCCTGTAATTTCCGATGGGTCTTTGTTCAGTAAAGGATTCAATTAATTTTTCGGACCTGTAGAAATATAAAGAACAAAGTTTGTTCCAGGTGTCAACAAAATCAGATCAATATTCTAGGTATTGTTGAAAATGCACTTGCTACTGAAGTAGTCTCCTTGTTAGGGTCGTCACGCGACGCCTTTCCTTGAAAACGTTTGGGAACAAGCGTTGCATGACAACCCCGATAACGGCTGCGTGGGAGATTACTCTGCAAGGGACATGTTTAAGTTATACCTTTGGGGGAGGGGGGGGGGCAGTAGAGGGATCGCTAACTTACAGGGTCTGTAACTTCAACCTCGTCGACTCTGTGTGTGGCGTTTGTAAACATCGCATCAGTACGCGATTGTGAACAGTAGTCGGTAATATTACAACGGTTAAGTTGTCCAACTTCAGTGAACATTTAACCTCCATTCACATTTAACCTCCATTCACAATCCTGGGATCGTTCTCTCCTTGCTGTTCTTTATATCTCTTCACTGATTTTCCAGGAACATTATTTTTCTTGCTTATGTATTGGTTAATTCAGACTCAGTTGATAAGGAGTCGTGGTTACCCTGTGGAGGAACACTCTGTCATCACAGAAGACCGTTTTGTCCTTGGTGTTCAGCGCATCCCTCGAGGACGATCACAGAGGAGTCAAGCAGGCCCTAAACCCTTGGTGTTCCTACAGCATGGGCTCTTGGCAGATTCTTCAAACTGGGTCCAGAATTACCCGCATGACAGTCTAGGCTACATTCTGGCGGATAGTGGTTTTGATGTTTGGTTGGGTAACAACCGGGGTAACAGATACTCCAGACATAACCTTTGGGTTAAACCTTGGCATCGGAAATTCTGGGACTGGAGGTGAGTCTGCTTCAACATCGTTACCAGGGATGGCCCACGCTTTCGGCGCTTCTCTCGTTTCGGATTATTACGAGAAAAAATGAAGAGAAAAAAATCCCTTCTACATGGTTTACAGTCCTTCGTTTTCTTCCCTTTTTTCTCAGAATGTAGGCGATTCAGGGCAATCAGCGAAAATTGCCAGGCGTGCCTGCTCGATGCCGTTTTCCGATGATCGCCACGATCCGCGTATAAAATCGCCGATATCTGGCGTGCAAGGTTGTGGCGATTAAGTTCACCGTCATCCGCCTAGTGTGCCCGCTGTCACCAACTAATTTAACCAATCAGATTGCGCGATTTTATCACCTGATCTTTCAATGGCGGACACGATGCCCTGGATGTAGCCTGGAAAAAAAATTGAAGTGCGAAATCGCCACGATCGGCGTAGAAAGTCGCCTAGTGTGCTCGTATCAACCAACGACGTGATTCGCTTGGCTGCGGGTTTGTTGCCGATCTTCTGAATTCGCCGCGATCGACATTTAAAAATGCCTAGCGTGTCGCGTCGTTGGTATTAGAGTATAGTAAAAAATGATTTAGGCGGTTACCTTTAGGTCAGAATGCTGTTCCCACTTCTGAGCTAAAATCGCAATGGCATGTAGGCTCTCGGCTGTTTCCATGTCAATTCATTTTCCACTAAAATTTTGTTGTCTGGTGCCTTAAGCTTCCAGGAAATGGCATCAAAGGATATTCCTGCTATGCTGGAGTATGCACTAAATGTCAGCGGTCAGCCACAGCTTTTCTATATTGGGCACTCACAAGGAACCCTGATCGGTTTTCAAGCCTTCTCAACCATGCCGGAATTAGCTAAGAAAGTGAAGCTGTTTATTGCATTGGCGCCAGTCTTCTTCTTGAACCACACTGCAGCAGTACTGAGGGACGCGTCTTTTACTTTGCATCCTTTTCGGGTATGTTTAGATCTAAAGAACAATTAGGATTTAATCGTGTGAAGGTTTGATAATGATAATGGCAATCATCATCATTATCATCATACATTCTCATCATCATCATCATACATCATCATCATCATCATCATCATCATCATCATTATCATCATCGTCTAAATGTCAGCGGTCAGCCATAGCTTTTCTATATTGGGCACTCACAAGGAACCCTGATCGGTTTTCAAGCCTTCTCAACCATGCCGGAATTAGCTAAGAAAGTGAAGCTGTTTATTGCATTGGCGCTAATCTTCTTCTTGAACCACACTGAAGCATTACTGAGGGAAGTGTCTTTCACTTTGCATCCTTTTCAGGTAAGTTTAGATCTAAAGAACAATTTTAATATTGTCGTCGTGGTCGTCATCATCATCATCATTATCATTATCGTCTTTATTGTTGATTTTACTATATATATAGCGAACTTTTCTGTTTGGACCATAAGCCAATTATGTTATCGAAAAATCTATGCTTACATCTTGATGGCCTATCGATTGTATACTATTACGGTCTATCACGGCACAAAGTGATGCGCAATCCAGCACAGGAGAATATCGTAACGAACTGACGGTCTTCGGTAGTGATGTGCTGCCAGTAAGCGTAACAACTACTTATTACTCTGGATATCGGGCTATAAGTCATGTAAGATTTCAGCCTATTTTCTGTGCAGCAAAATGCACTATAGAAAGCACGTGGCTGTGTGTTCATTGGTCAATGCACAATAGAAAGCAAGAGGCGTCATTTACGTTTTTACTGAGGAAAAATATATGTGCTTTGTTTACGTGGGCTTTGTTTACATTATATTAGACTATTAGTCAAATTTTATCGGGTTTGTTGTCGGTTCATGAAATAGTCTTGTTTTCCAAATTCGTTACGAAAAAAATCAAGTGCCGATTTGCCACAAACAAATGGTAGCCACTGTTTACTGTATTTTGTCTTCAGATTCTAAATTTGCATAAGACTGTTATGTGTAATTTGAAACCTTCCACTACCTGACTCGAGAGAGCGCTCAAGTTCATACAATCCACTTCGAACGACCTGAACACATCTTCCTGCACATATCTTTGTAAGGTTGTCAATGCTGCCCAGTTCACGTAACCCCACTGTGATGGATTTGATTGACAGGTCGTTCTGGCTTCTGATTGGTGGACAATGTTGACAGAAATCTGGTCTGTTTTAGCACACGCTACTTCTCATACCCTTGATGAATTAGGGTACCTTTTCACTAGGTTCACTTTCATGACTTGCTGAGCACAGTTACTTTTGACTCGATCGACCCCGCATTTACAGGTTTTCTCTTTTCAGAAACTTCTTTTCCCTTTCATGGAAACTGAGTTCTTACCTGGCCGCTTTCTCCAGAAGCTGTTAGATATCGGCTTTTGTGGGGGTAAATGGAGCGAGAAGGTTTGTTATGACATCGGAGAAATAATCTTTGGTTTCGACGACTCTAACAACAACATGGTAAGTCAAGCTGCAAAAATGAGCTGGCCTCAACCTTAAATGTGCGAAAAGCCCCATACTTGCACGGAACTTTGAACTTCGATTCGAATGTGGTATTATTAAAAAAACGATCCTTTAAAGTCCCTGAAGGAAGGCGCGTTCTTTACAACCCTCAGCGTGAGTTATTCTAAACGTTTCCTCAGTTGCAAGGTCGATCAAAGGGTCGAAGAAGCCTGGGGTCGAAGTTGGATTCGGTAAGACTTTGTACTTTGTCAGATTTAGCGAGCGACGACATGAAACAACAACAACACCAGCTTTATTACCAAATAATAATTGAACTTAATTTACAACATAATCTAATAATACAGGAAAGGTAACATTTACTCAGAATACCTGAAAAGCTAATCGAGCTGAGTAAAATTAAGTAATGTTTAAGTATAGGAGATTGGTTGGCACTAAAGCTAGAGCAGAGCAGTTAATAAGTCAAAAAAAGAAGACAAAAATAAATAAATAAATGAGAGAATAAATCAATAAATGAATAAGTATATACCAGTTGAAAACTCATGAACAGTAGGACTGTAAGATGTCAAACTTGACTTTGTTCTTAAACGTTTTAAGGGGGAGGTGTTTAATGCTTTCATCAAGGTGATTCCAAACTTTAACAGCTGCAAAGCGAAAGTTGAATTTACCATAGTTTGTTTTGATGGCATTGATATAATATGTTGATTTAGAAGCAAGCCTGGTATTGTATGAGTGTATAGATGCTACTGTTTGAAAAATGTTTTCAAAGGAAGATGGAAGAAGATTATAGTGATAGTGATACATGAGGAGTGCATTGTGAAGGGTAACAAGATCAGTTAATTTACGAATCTCTAATTCCTTAAAAAGAGGCTCAGAGTGTTCATCTGGTTCCGAAAAAGTTATAGTACGTATTGCTCTCTTTTGAAGAATTATTAGAGGTCTGAGAGTAGAACTATAAGTATTGCCCCAAATTGATAGACCGTAGACCCGAAGGGGTAAATAAGTGAATAATATAATTGAAGTAATATGTTTCTGTTTACATAATATCTAATTTTAGATAGTACTCCAATACCTCTTGAAATCTTCTTGCTCAATTCGTGTAAATATGGTTTCCAGTTCAAATTAGAATCAAAAATGAGTCCTAAATATTTAACTTGATTATCAGATTTAACAGACATATTGGAGATACTAAGATACTAAGAAAGGCTCCATACAAATCCTTCAACATTTTACTTAGTTCATAACGCTCTGACATATTAGTTCATAACGCTCTGAGATATTAGCACCGTTATGCTCTGCCGACTAGTATACTCCATACAAATTTTGAAAGGCTAAAGTGTGACGTCACAAATATTAGAAGGTTTGAAATTATGGGATTTGTTGAGATTTTCAGTAAGACCAAGATGAAAAATGCTAGCTTGCCAAAAATCAACATTTAAAGGCAAATTCGCTCTGACATATTAGCACCGACTAGTATACTCCATACAAATTTTGACTTGGTTTATAACGTTATGAACTAAGTAAAATGTCGAAGGATTTGTATGGAGTCAACAGAGCATAACAGTACTAATATCTCGCTCTCAAACTGTAAGAAAATGCTGATTTTTGGCAAGTACCTTAGGTCTTTTTTATCGTGTTCTTTGTTAATATACGAACAAATCCCATAAAATCTCAAATTTGTTTTTTGTGACGTCATCGCTTTAGTACCCTTTTTCTTATTATACGGGTTCTTTTTTGCTCACTCTAGACGTGTTCACGCGTCAGGCTTTACAAACACAGAGAACCAGCTTTGTATTTCTCTGTTAAGTGATCAAAATCAAAACAATCAAAGTTGCGTAATCTCATTGCCAAGTTTTAAGTACCAAAATCTACTTGTACAGTTCAATAAAACACTACACTCTCAGAAACATCTGAATAGTCGAGCAGGCGTGTAAACATCCGAAGCCTTCCTCCTTTCACCAGTTTCTCCGCGGCGTTGTTGACGACTTTCACTCTCGATCATCCACAGAGGCACTGCCAGCCATCTGTTAGCTACACCTCATGAGCAATATTAATTAGTACTTTTCCTTTTCCTTCCAGAGCCGTGTGCCGGTGTACTTGTCGAATTGGCCAGCGGGCACTTCTCTCAAAACCATCATTCATTTTGGCCAGGTACGTAATCAACTGAATTTTCTTTTTGTATGTGTACCGAGTTATAAATCATGTTAGATCTCGAGCAATGAAAACGTAAAGCTTGTGGGATGTGGCTGGAGTGACAAGGATACTTCACAAATTAATGTGATCAAGTAAGCTGAAGCCACTCAAAAGGCACTAAGGCCACAAGGTAGCGGGCATTACCCCTTAAATCTACCAAAGCAAAGATTGAGCCCAAGCATTAGCAGCCATGGACAGCTGTTTCGGCCTTGTTAGGCCTCATCAGCATGGCATAGCTAACGCTCAGGCTCAAGTACCTGAGCGTTAGCTATGCCATGCTGATGAGGCCTAACAAGGCCGAAACAGCTGTCCATGGCTGCTAATGCTTGGGCTCAATCTTTGCTTTGGTAGATTTAAGGGGTAATGCCCGCTACCTTGTGGCCTTAGTGCCTTTTGAGTGGCTTCAGCTTACTTGATCACATTAATTTGTGAAGTATTCATGTTAGATTTCGGTCTTTTTTTCCTGTGCAACAAAATGCACAATAGGACACGTCGCAGTGTTTCATTGGTCGATACACAATAGAAAGCTCTTGGCGTCATTTACGTATTTAATGACGAAAATTCACAAATTTGCCTACGGTTGTTTTTGTGTAATGCGACACCTCACACTACTTGAACGTCGTTAAAGTTGTGAAGATTTTAATCCAGTAGAGTTTGCCCGCGTGAAAAGGTTTGCCGAATTTAAAGGTTTGAAGCCTCAAATGTGCTGTGCTAATTGGCGGATCGATGGAAAGATATCACAACTCGATTGCTGTGACAGTTCAATCTTTAGGGACAAGTTTGCGAATTCTTGGTTTTCACGTGACGTCAGAAAAGAACTAAAAATAAAAATGTAGAGTTTTCACCTTCATCGGATAAATGGCATTTTAAAGAGCTATCCGCTGGACTGTTTTCAGCTCGGTAGCATGCTTTGGTTTGAAAATAGAGCAGTTTGAATGCGTGACAATGCGTTACATGACCTGAATGCGTGACATCGGGATTGTTTCTGAGAAACATGTCACATACACGAAAATATCGATTCCCCTTTTGTGTTTGAGTTTCGAATAACCAATATGTTATGAGAAGTGTCTATGCGAATGTTTCCAAGTTTAGCAGAGAGAAAAAATGTTTTGAGAGAGCCAAAGTAAACTCCAGATGTTCCCATTGGTTTCCGCCATGTTCTATATTTGGATGTAAATAACGAATATGGATGGTAATTCTCAAAACAGTTTTACGCACTTTGTTCGTACGTAAACGAAAGGCCTTTTTTGCGAACCCAAATGCAAACCATTAGCCGAACAGTCTTTGAGAATCAGAAAGCGTGCGTCCGACTTCTGCATCACAAAGGTATCTCGAGTAAACGCTCATAGAGCGTCTTGTTCGTCTTCGTTTTTCTGTGGAACGTTTTATTTGATTCTCTTCGTTGATTCGCAGATCATAGTGGCGGGAAAATGTCAAATGTTTGATTATGGAAAAAAAGGAAACCGAGAACATTATAATCAGGTATGTTTCGCTTTTGTGTTGAGAGGTATCTTGTTTAACTGTTTTTAAAATGCAATTATTAATTTTTTTTTTCATTTTTTAGGACACTCCACCTGTTTATAATGTGACCAAAATGAGCACACAAGCGGCTTTTTTCTATGGGGGTAACGACGGGCTTTCCAACAGAACCGATGTTCTCACTCTGATTCCGGAAATAACCAATCTTAAAGTTAACGATTACATTCCCGAATACAATCACATAGACTTCATCTTCGGAATCGACACCCCCAAAGTTCTGTTCAATAGAATTCTTGACATCATTGGTGACACCCTAATGATGGAGCAGTGATAACCGGCACAAGTCACTCCGGACAAAGCCGCAACTTTCTATGATTGAGGATTACTTGTGATTACAATTGTGATGGCCCCTCTAAGTGGGCGGTTTGGGTTGTGGAACATTTGCTTGCATAATTACTCGGGATTCTGTAAGTATACCGAGTTATAAATCATGTCACGTTTCAGTCTTTTTACCTGTGCAGCAAAGTGCACAATAGAATTACGTGACGGTGTTTTGACTGGCCAGTGCACAATAGAAAGCAAGTGGCGGTCTTTTCATTGGCCAATGCACATAAAGAAGGCACGTGGCGGTGTTTCATCGTAGTTCAAAGTGCAAAGCATTGCATCATTATTGCACCATCAAGAGCCTTGAGCTACGTGACTCATAAATCTCTTTCTGTTCAGTCTTTGTGGTAGACTGTCTTGCTTGGATTACTGAGGATGTTGCGATATCTTTGTAAAGTTGTGAAGGCTTTAATCCCGGTAGAGTTTGTTCACGTGCAAAGGTTTGCCGAATTTAAGAAAAGGTTGGTTGATTATGTGTAATTTGATCGGGAAGATATCACAACTCGATCGCTGTGACAGTTCTATATTTAGAAACATGGCAAATTTGCATAAAGTTGATTAAGTGTACTTTGATCGGGGAAGATATCACAACTCGATGGCTGTGACAGTCCTATATTTAGAGACAGGTTTGCGAATTCTTAGATTTTTTTTTTTTTTACCTTCATAAGGGAAATGGAAATTTAAACATATATCTGCTGGCCAGTTTTCAGCCAAGTAGCGCGGT
>JAEMWC010000011.1:440000-447500 GCA_016490735.1 Pachyseris speciosa
TAAGCCACGGTGACTCGAGAAAACGGCGTTTTAACTAGTTTAACCGCCTGAAAACTCTTTCTGAAAGTGTTTAGACAACTTTCTAATGTGTTTAAACGTCCAGCCCTTTTGAGTATGCTGCGCTTGTGAAGGAATATTGTTTATAATTTCTTTCGCCGTTCGGCCGTTTGATCGAGCGTTCCTTTTGCCGTTTATTCGTTCAATCCGAGCTGAAATAAAGTTACTTTACTTTCCTCCTTTCCCTGCTAGCAGAGGTCTCTAGCGGCGAGAAAGGAGAGAGACCTCTGCCGATACCCGACGAGTTTCCGGTCGCGCAAACGCGAGCGTTCCCTTGACAACGAATAACCTATTGGTTACGTGCGACCCTACTCAGCAAACCGGTTTGCGCGTGAAATTTGCAGCAGCCGTCTGCTGTGTTCACAACAAACTACAACAAAAGTGTTTGATGTCTGAGATGAAATTTATTCTCCTCAAACACAGTAAAACCAGCCGCCGTCACAGGAAAAGACGTTCTCCGAGTTCGGGAACTATGTTTACAACTAGCTCCAAATGCTCCGGGCTCACATATGCGGTTTCTGTGCCTTCAAGAGAAGGCAAGTCACCTTCGATCATGATAGCTTTGATTCCGCCAGTCTTTCACACGATAATATCAGGTCCTTAATGAGAGAATTCAACGGAGACACGACCAAACTAGTGGCTCGGGAGAGTAGAGTTGCAAACTTGATAACTCTGCGGCTACGCGGATTTGCCAGTTGGAAAATCAAAGATTTTCCCTAGCCTGTCGGTTCCGACACACGAATGTATCGCGTTAATTGTTCAAGAACGCAATAATAGTTTTCTTCTGCACTGGCAGTTAATATATCCTTCATATACGAGAGAAAATAAGCCGCGCCTTACTCTGGCCACGGCTTACATGAGACGCGAACACTCCGTATAAATGGTACAAAATCTACGTTCACGGCTTTCTCAAGCTGCGGCTTATCCTGGCCTAGCAGTTTTTACGCGTCTTATGTAAGCCGCGGCCAGAGTAAGCCGCGGGTTATTTTCTCTCGTATTAACAGCCCTATTGTGACTGTGGAGGGAAGAAATGGCCGATTTAAAAGCTCGATCGAAGTGCATTTTGCTTTCAGTCAAAGACGCCATTACGATTGCTTTTTTGGTTTTTTTAAATACTTTTATTCATGAAATTACAGAGATAATAGTTGCAGATACGGTTACAGCCTACAGTTACTAAACAGAGGTAAAAATAAAAACTAAACCTACAACAACTACATTACAAAACAACAACAAAAAATAGGGTGGGTTACACACTTAGGACATTCATGCTACGAGTCAACATAGAGCAGGAGCTTATCCCATTTCCTAAAATGCTTTTGAAGTTTGTTCAGGCTTGTTGCAATCCTTTTTTCAATTTGGTATACTCCTCTGATCTTGGCTTTAAAGACTTGTAATGAAGGATTTACATTATTCAATTTGCACTTATAAATATATCATTTAGTCGTCAATATAAGATGATTTAAAATATCGAAATCCTTTTCCACATAGAAAATCTGTCATCGTAAAGGGTTGGAATGTAATGCTACATTCAGTAAGCCAAGAGCAGAAAGCTTCCCAGAAAGTCTTTGCCACATAACAATTGAAAAATAAATGTTTGAGAGATTCAGTCTCTTGTTTACAAAAGGTACACAAGGCGAGTCAATCATTTTCAATTTAAAGAACTTGTGGTTTGTAAATACTACATTATTTAAAACCTTATATTGGAATTCGCTGATTTTAGTTTCAATCGTAACTGTAAAAGGTAAGGAATAAATTTCTTTCCAGTCTACAGAAAAATGGGGAAATTTTTCTTTTAGTTTCTTCTGGGCAGTTGGTGGAACGTGTTTTTTGTTTCGGAAAGCTTCGTAGAGCTTCTTAGCCGAAACCTGTGATAGAGCCACCTCAGCGTTACCCATCTTTAAATAAATCCTGTCACTAATGTACGAAGGGGTGGGTTGTGCACTTTGTCTAATTACCAGAGGAATCCCGTCGACAATACTCCTTAATTTAAATTGTTCTACGGGAGACATATTTGCATTCAACACTTTAGGGCCTTTCAGAAAACTACCAGTATCAGACAGAAGGTCACCAACTGTAACAATTCCTTTCAGTGACAAATTTTCTTCGTAAAGCGAGACTTTTGAACATTGATAAACTTATTATTCCAAATGACCTGATGGGCAACGTCTCAATACGAAGAAAATGATGACTGATCATTTACACTCTATAGAATACTGGAAGATAGACGTTTAACTTTCAGGTATCAAAATTACACTTAAGGATAAATTCCCCGCTCTTTCAAGGAGTAATATGATATTTATCTGCATATCTTTTTAAAACCATCACCCTCTGTGAGTAAATCATTGATTGAATATCCAGCATTTTAAGTCCACCGTTTTCGATATCGTTAATAAGGGCGGCACGTTTTATTTTATCATTCCCCTTCTAAATAAAACTATACAGCAGACTATTAATTTCCTTAATAAATTCGTCTCTAACTGCAATTACCGCAGCTTTACTCAGAATTTTCTGTATAATAAAAGATTTAATAATTTGTATTGTCCCCAGTAATGTAAGTCCTCTCCACTTCCACATATTCAGAATATCTTTAGTGGACTTAAGAATGGAGTCAAAATTTGCTTTCATCCTTAACCCATTGACTACCGGCTGTTTTTACATTTTTGGAGTGATTTTCCACCTATAAACGATGAATAGCAATTCGTGACTCTTTATTTGAACTACCAGGGAAAAGTGGTGCTGTCCTAAGCCACTGGAGGCTCAAGGTTTCTGAAAACGTCATTTTGACGTAGCTATTTTTTATCCGTGAAGCGACAACAATGGCCCAAGTTCGGTTTGCTTGCGATTTCTGCTAAATTTACAGCCATTTTTCATCTTTAGCGGCTGCCTGATGAGCATCATTAAGCGTGACGGTAGCTAAGAGTCCACTTTCTCAAAGAATCGAGCAAGGTGATGTACTTTGTTGTTGAATTTGGCTTGTTACTCGACGAACTGGGAATTTGGCCGGTCGAACACTTAGTACCTTTGGAACTCGACTATTGATGAATTTCTCGACTTTGGAATTTCCGAGTACTGAAGATGACCACAAGCAGGAATTTTTGGCAGTAGGTCGGAGTGGCTGTAGACTTATATGTGAAAGAATTGGGAGAAGGAACGGGTGCTGTCAAAAATTCTCGTCATTTCCCAGAATGCAATGTGGTCTAGATGTTGAAAATGGCGGAAAGGCCCGAATGCACTGGAACAAAAGGCTGTATCTACGCTCGGGAGAAGAATATCAACAAAAAAAGTCATTTCTAAGCTAGAAAAAGGACTGAATTTCGTTATGATGGTTGAAGTTTGGTTTTTCGGCGATGATTTCCTTAAAAAACATGAAGGCAAGAAGGGGCATTTTTGTCGTTTCTCTTCGACGTTAAAAACGGTCAGTTTCGTTCTTGTCCAAACTCAAAAGGCCATATTTGGTCAAAATCGCTACGTTTCTTGCATTTATTGGATATCCAAATTTAAAGGACATTCCATTTCGTGCTCACAACTAACAGGTAAGGCAATATTCGTGCGATTGAGAAAGTTGCAATGTTTTGAAGCATGGGAGTTTTTTACGGCCGGTTTTGGCCGGCACGGGTGCCAATGGGTTAATGAAGTATTATAATCAAAAACGATGCCTAGGATTTTAATTGATGTTCGTACTTTGTGTTGAAAATTCTTTTGATCTAGACTTTGTCTGCCAATGGCAAATACCTCAGTCTTATCGTTGTTGACTTGAAAGTAAGAAAACTTTGAAAACAGCTGAAACATCGCCATTAAACGACGATATGATGTTATATCTCTAAGAAAACAAATCATATCGTCAGCAAAGAGAGTTAATTTAATTTCGTCATTGTTAACCACTATCCCCTTGATTTCGTCATCATCTTCATCCTCCAAGCAAGCATTTCAAGGGCTAGAATGAATAGTAAAGGCGATAAGGGATCACCCTGTCTAACGCCACATCGGACTGAAAATAAAATAGTAATAAAACCGTTATTCAAAACACAACTTGAAACATTATACAAGTAGATTTGTTGCTAGAAAAGTAGCAACAAACGGGGATGCCCGTCAGGTTAAATTTAGTTTGGAGAAAATGATATTGATACCCAGTTGGGAGAGGTGGGTGGTTTTTAATGATGAAAGTAAGGTGTAACAGTATGTTGCCCTATTTCTCGGACACCCCTATTTCCGGACACTTTGACAGGCGTGATGCGTGACTAGTTTCACAGTCACGCTACATACAACAGTTGTCCTTCAAAGGACGACTCGAATAAATATTTTACCAAAGAAATCATGATTAGCCATTTTATTACAATTTCTTCAACGTTCTAGCGTTTTACTTGTTTTCCCCGTTCTCAGGATGCAAAGGAAATCACACCCTACAGTATATTTTATCAATTGCGGAAAGTACCTATTTAAATCAAACTTGCCCGAAATCCGACAAAAGTTGTTCCCACTGAAACTCATATTCATGAATATTTACTCCCGGAAAACCGCGAAAATTTCTTCCAAAACGTAGATCACTTTTCCGTCCTTTAAAAACAACGCGGTATACTCGGTCAGTATACGCGGTAAACAACGTGTATTTCCGTCTCATAGGTTTTAATTCTATGCTTAACTGAATGATGCAGAGCTGTAAACCGAGCATCTGAGAATCCACGAGTCGTGAAGGCACGATTTGAAGAAGTTTGCGAACCCTTGTATTCGGCAACAACTCAGTGTCACTCATTTAAAACTGCGTCTTAAACGTGTATGTAGTCACGTAGTTAACTGAAAATAGAGAGCTCTAGCAAAGACGACGGCAACGGCAACGAAACGACGTTTCAAAATACAACTTCTCGTTTTTGTAACTCTCTCGCGATTATTCCAATTTGTTTAGCTTCTAAATTACTGACGAAATATCCAGGGACTAAATTACTTTGAACGGCGTTAAAGTACGAATAAAGAAAGACAAATTTACCGTCGTCGGCTTACGTTCTCGAGAAAACCTAAAATTTGGTCATTTCAAGTTGACGACAAAGCAATGTATCAAAATACAAAATTCACGTGCAGAACCATTGTTTGTGCTCATTAAGGCTATGTCTACACTATGCCGGATAGCATTTTATGCCGTTGTGAAAAATACTACGGCCTGGTGTGAACGGCAGTGGCCCAAAACCGCCGCTATCTTTCCACTAGAATCCAATTTTCAGAATTTTTGCTCCTCGTTGTTGATTTCCGTTTCGGTTCGATTCTTTGTTCACACTACTCCAGAAAGTGGCACGAAAACCTATCCGATATGTGACGATTCACTTTCAAGACCGCAGCGGCCCAGCATCGCTCCGACGCAAAAATCGTACCGAAATCATCGTTTTGAATGTGAACAAAAGCCCTATCCGATATGGTTTTCGTGCCGGCACAAGAGCTATCCGGTATAGTGTAGACATAGCCTAAACCCATTGTTTTGTGGCGTTCTCGCCGCCGTTGCCGTCCTCGTTGCTAAAGCTCCCTAATACTATTTTCTACGCTGAGAAACATACCTCATAAAAACGAACAAAAAGCAATAGCACACTTACGTTTTTCGTTTTCTAGCCGAAAACCAGCGTCGAAAATGTTAGAAATTCTCGATTCCTTGAGGCTCAGACTAAAGAACTGGAACTTCCAAGAGACTTAATATACTTATTCCTGATTGGTCCTCACTAGATGTTGTAATCCCCAAGGGAAATACACACGCTTTCGTGAAAATAGATAGGGGATGCCTAAGGGCATCCCCTAAAAAGGTTTTGATCCATTGTAGGAAATATTAAAGGACTTTAAGGAGATAGGAATGATTTAAAGAGTCGAAAGCTTTCTGAAAATCAACCGCTAGGAGAATGCCTGAACTGTCCGGAAATTTTGCAAATTCAAGTAAGTCTTCAATTGTTCGCACTCCGTCAAAAATGGACCTTCCCTTAATGAAACCATTTTGGTTAGGATGAATAATGTGAGGGAGGACCATTTCTAACCTTCTTGTAATGGCCTTTGATGCGATTTTAACATCTACATTTATTAACGAGATTGGTCTCCAGTTTTCGATAAAGCGTCGGTCTTTGTCTTTCTTCTCCAACAAAGTAATCATAGCCTGTTTCTGCGAATTCGATAATTGACCTTGTTCGTGAGCAAAATTTAAAGCGTTGACAACTTGTTTCCCAATAAGAGGCCAAAAGCCGAAGTAAAATTCAAGCGTCAAGCCATCATTCCCAGGGATTTTATTCTTCTGGAAAGTTTTTAGTGCTTCGTAATATTTGTTAACTGAAATCTTTTTATCCAGAGAGTCACGTTGCTCGTCTGTCAATATTTTAGTGTTTATTCTTCTAAGGAATTCAAGCGTCGATTCACAGTCGCGATCGTCAGATTTAGTGTCGTATAAATTTGCATAAAGGTTGTGTATCTCTGTCATTATTTCTTTCGGATCGGTCGTACATTCATCACCTGCTATTGCCAACTTTCTAATACAGCTTTTCTTCGGTTTGGAGTTTTCTAAATTCAAAAAATATTTGTTGCTTTTCTCACCATGTTCGTACCAGTTTGCTCTTGAACGGATTATTGCACCTTGAGCTATGGATTTCCAAATTGTTTTATATTTTCTGGACTTGGCGACTCGTCACATTTTACTGTGCACTCTTTGATTTTTTTCTCTAATGTCCTTAATGCCTCCCTCCTATTCCTAGCCTTCTGTTTGTTATAGGTAATGGTTTCGTATCGGATTTTATATTTAATAAAGTCCCAAAGGACCCTGGGATCTTGTAGCTCTTTTCCTTCTTCCAGCCAATAGCTATACCTATCTGTTATTAATTTGATATACTCCTCATCCTCTAAGAGACTTGAATTGAATTTCTTCAATTCCATTTATGTGTATTGTAATGGCAGAATTGCTCCTTAGACATAACTTCGGAAAGCCGATAGAGGTGTTCCGGCAATATTTCGGAAAATCGATTTGTTTACATCTGAGTGAGTGACAAATTTGCATATTCCCCCCAACAACAGTCGTTTTTACGCTTCTCTTGTCCATGACTAAAAATGAATGTGGTTATTAATTTGCTAAATAACCAAAACTGAAAATTGGTTATTTATAAGTAACTAAAGTTGCAAACTGGTTATTTAAATGATTGCGAATTGGTTATTTGCTAAATAACCAAAAATTGGAAATTGGTTATTTGCTATAAAACCAAAATTGAAAATTGGTTTGAAAATAGAATTTGCAATTTTGGTTATTTGAATTTGCAATTGCAACTTTGGTTATTTATAAATAACCAATTTTCAGTTTTGGTTATTTAGCAAATAACTACATTCATTTTTTGGTTATTTAACAAATAACCAATGTCTCGTTCTAGTTGCAATGTGGTTATTTACATATAACCATACTTGTTTTGGTTATATACAAATAACCACTCTAAATAATAA
>JAEMWC010000011.1:452500-470000 GCA_016490735.1 Pachyseris speciosa
GGGCTCACTTTGAACGCGTTAGCGTGAGTCAACTCGGCGGGTCCGAGGGCATGCTCCCCTGGAAAAATTTAAAATTAAAGTCCTCTGAAATGGCTAGAAATGTATTTAAAACTAATATGATGTGGTGAACGATATACTTTCAGCAACAAAAAGCGGTGTTTTAAAACAAGAATTTAATTACTTTTTCGCTTAACTAATCATAACTGGCGATTAGTAACCTACCCACAAAGCTCAACTCAACATACGATTGCCCTCGAGACATTGTACTGTTGAAAAGTGGGGGGGGGGGCTAAAGCCCCCCAGCCCCTCCCCCTCCGCGGTGCCTGGAACTGAAAGCAAAGTACCCTAAAGTGTTTGAAGGAATCAAAAAGCTGAAAGATTTCAAGTTAAAGTTGTATGTTGACCCAAATGTACCTCCTGTAGGACAAAAGTTGAGACGGGTTTCATTTGCACTTGGTGATAAAGTGTCAGCTAAGATAGAAGAATTGCTAAAGGAAGACATCATAGAACGAGTAAAGGGTCCTACTACATGGGCAAGTCCGGTCGTTGAGACACCTAAGCCTTCTGGTGAGATAACACTTTGTGTCGATATGCGCTGTGCTAATGAAGCTATTGTGGGGGAAAGGTTGCCCATCCCCACCGTGGATAAAGTACTATAAATTAGACCTCCTTTGGGGTTTCCATCAGATTGAGCTGCATGACGATTCGAGGGACATAACAACATTTGTTACCCATGAAGGCCTGTTCAGGTACAAGAGGCTGAGTTTAATGGGGGTGAATGCTTCACCTGAGAAATAGCAGCACGTCATCCGTAAAGCGATCGCAGGCATAGAGGGAGTTGTTTACATTGCTGACGACTTGATTGTACATGGAAAAACCACCTTCGAGCATGACCAGAATTTGCACAATTTGTTAGCCAAGTTGGAAGAGAAGAATCTGACCCTGAGTGGTGAGAAGTGCACATTCAGAATGGATAAAGTGGTTTTCATGGGAATTCTCCTTTCTCAGCATGGCATTGGCCCCACCGAAGTGAAAGTGCGAGCAGTGAAAGAGGCAAGCCGTCCTAATCCGCTTCAGAGGTGAGAAGCTTTCTTGGCCTGGTGGGTTTTAGCTTCACATTTATTCCAGATTTTGCAACTATTACTGAACCTTTGAGAGCACTGTTTAGAAATGGAGCCTAGTTTGAGTGGAAAGAGGCACAAGAAAAAGCGTTCCAGACTCTGAAAGCGGAACTGGCACGAGCTTCTATGCTGGCCTACTTTGACAAGATTGCGCACATAAGGGTCATAGCAGATGCCAGCCCAGTGGGACTGGGTGCTGTCGTAGTGCAGGATGTGGGAGGACAGAGCCGTGCAAACTGAAAAAGAAGCTTTAGCACTTGTATGGGACTGCGAGAGGTTCAGTTTGTATCTGAATGGCCTAACAGGGTTCGACTTAGTGACCGGCCATCAAGCACTGAAAACCATTTATGGTCCAAGATCAAAGCCATCGGCCCGAATTGAGGGATGGGTGTTGAGGTTGCAACCTTACAAGTACAAAGTGTGTTACGTCCCCTCAAGAGAAAGCATGATGAGGAATGCATTCGTGAAGTCACACTAAAGGCAGTACCAGTGGCCTTGAGAATTGAAGAGATAGAAGAAGCCTCATGTCAAGACGAAGATTTGAACGTCGTCCGTGATTGTTTACAAAATAACTACAGGAGTTAAGCACCGAAAGCCTTTGTCATGGTTCGGAGTGAACTGACCTCCATTGGCCAGGTCGTATTACGTGGAACTAGAATTTTCATCCCTAGAAGCCTCCGTAAGAGGGTCCTTGATTTGGCCCATGAAGGGCATCAGGGAATTGTTAAAACTAAAGAGCGTTTAAGGTCGAAAGTTTGGTGGCCTGGAATTGACCATGAGGCAGAAAGGAAATGCAGAGAATGCTTTGGGTGTCAGATGGTCAACAAACATGTCCCGCCCCCACCAATCAAACCTACAAGATTGCCTGACGGAGTGTGGCAGGAAGTAGCCCTGGATTTGCTTGGACCGCTACCTGGAGGAGGGTATTTATTAGTGGTGGTAGACTATTTCTCTAGATGGATGGAAGTAGATGTCATTCCTCTACAACAATTACCACGATTATCAAGTGCCTAGACAACCATTTCGGTATGGTGTACCAGTTGGCCTAAGGACTGATAATGGTTCTAACCTCGTATCGGAGGAAATGGAGAAATACCTAGAAGCAATGGGTATTGTGCATCACAACACTACACCTTTGTGGCCAAGAGCTAATGGTGAAGTCGAGCGAGAAAACCGTTTTCTCCTTAAGGCTATGAGAGTGTTCCAGGCTGAAGAGAAAAATTGGCGTGCTGAGCTCAACAAGTTCTTACTGGCCTACCGTCCATCGGAATTGTTTTTCAAGTGGAAGTTGACAACGAAGCTTCCAGAGCTTAAACAAGTTGACAACCAACAGAGCACTGTGGTGTACCAAGAAATAAGTGACCGAGCTGCAGAGAAGAAAACGTTAGCCAAGGATTATGCTGATAAAAGAAATCAAGCTAAGGACAGAGATGTCAAAGTAAGGGAAGCTGTACTGCTGGAACAAAAGAAGGAAAACAAGCTATCCCCGTCCTACGAAAGTGAGCCTTACAAAGTTATCGTTCACATTTTGACATGTTGCAGGACTTATTAAACAAGCCTATTTATGAGGGAAGAGAGGAAAAGGTTGCTGAATTGATCATGCAGTTTTAGACCTAGGGAAGGGCCCAGTGTATTGTCATCTGGGCCCTACTTTGCTTTGTACTCAGTACGAATAGCTTTGTTTAACCAGCAGCCATTGCCACCTTCTTGTATGGATAAAGACTAAATTATTATTTGTTTAGGGCATATGTAATTATCTCAACATATCATACATAATGTGGCATACAAAGAGGCAAAGTGAAGAGCTGCAACGTTATTAACACTTTATTGTTAACAGATTTTAAGCAAACAACAACTGTGGCAAAGGAAAATACCAAAAAGGAATGACAGGCACAGCACATTTGAAATATCACTTATTTATCACTTTCTCTAATAAGGCCATCAGTGCTCTGGTTTGCTGCTCCTGTTGTTGCATCATCAGCATTTGACTGTTCATCAACTGTTGCTGGCTCTGTTGTTGTTGCTGCTGTTGCATCATCCTAAACATTTCATTTTGCTGCTGCTGAAGCTGTAACTGCTGTCTGACATTGGCCTCCATCTGCTTTTTTTTTAAAGTCTTGTTGCTCCTTCTTCATTTTCAATTCATCTTGTCTCAGTTCATAATTGATCTCAGCTCGCTGGGTCAAATACACCATTGCATCACTCCCACTTCGACGTTTCCGTTTATTGATATCTTCCTCACTTTCGCCCACTGACTCCTTTTCCTTCTCTCTGAAATCTTCTCCATGGCCTTCAACCGAATACTTTCTGCTTTTGCTGGGTCGTTTTCATCCTTTTCTTTCCTCGCCGCTCCCATATCCTGCTGATCAGCATCTGAACTTTCTTGTAAAGCAGTGATTGTATCTAAAAGCCTAAAAGATTGTGTAGTTCAGTTAGCTCATCTGGGGCGATTCCGGGTTGCTTTTTCTTCATCTCTAAGCTTCTTTTTCTGTCTGTTTACTAGAACGCCCACATGGTCCCGAACCGAACGCTTTTCAACATTAAATTTCGGAACAGAGCAATTGTTTAAAGTGTCGGCAATTTTTTCCCACATGGTGCTCCTCTGAGTCGACCCCTTCGTTGCCGTGTAAAGATTTACGTTTGCAACTTCTCTGCAAAGTACAACATCATGATCTCTCAACCATACCATCACAGAACTAAACAAAAAATATAAAATAGCTCCAGGTAAGTTACCAAACACTTTTTTTTCCGGCAAATTATTGTCAAATTGGGGCTCGAAAGGAAAGAACAAAGGACAGATAAATGAGAAAGGGAATTATTTTCTTCGAAAAAAAGTTTACTTGGAAGTTCTGTTTGACGCAGCCATCTTTGACTGCTTCACTCACCTGGAAATAAATAGTAAAAAACAAAAACATATGTTTATCGCTTGAATTACGCCAGAACGTTTGTAAATCAATCTAGGCTACTTTTTTTTCAAATTTAGTGATCGAGTTAGTATGAATAAAACAAGAATAAATACTCACGTTTTCTGCAAAACGCCAAATTCACGACTTTGACGTTCTCTACGCGAACAGGACGAAGAAGGCACAGGAATAAGAATGCGCACCTGTCCTCTTCCATGCGAAATTACTTCCGGTCGCGTTTTAGAACAGCCGCGTCCTGGATCTTAAAGTCCCTAATATAACTTATTACAACGTGACAGCTAGTAAATGTGGAACATATAACTAACCACAACGTGACAAGAAATGTTGAAATAAACCAATTACGACCTGGATGAGGATTTTGTCCACAGTCTCCTGATTCAAAACCATACAAAGATCTCGTCAGTGGAGATTTAAGGCGCGATTTAACATAAACATAAAAAAAAATGGGGATCACCGAACTCGTTTAAAATTAGGGGTATTTTAAACAGGTTATAGTGTTGCTATGGTGACCTATTATGTGAAAAAAGTTTCATAACTTGTTCACCAATGATTGGGCATTTGTATGATACCGCTATAAAGGTAACAATGTACAAACATTGGTAGAATCCATCAAAATAAAGTGCTGAAATAATGCTGGAAACTGAGCCACCTTAATATGGATTTCTCAAGTGTGTTATATAAGGCTTGGAAATTTATAATTAGAAGATCCCCCCAAAGATTTCAAAGTGCTTCCACATTCTGCATATAAGATGACTTATTGTCATAAATATTGAATTATAAAGTATTTCTCTTGGTGTACCACATGAAAGTTGTCATTAGTGTCACGTGACATATCTCGATTAATGACGTGACGATGCGTGTTTTTGGAAATGGGGAACGTTTGCACTTAGAAATTCTGAAAGCTTTCTGCTTCAAAATGTTTAGAATAACTATTAATGTAATTCCGCCTTTTAATGTGGTTTAGGTCATTTTCATTGTGTTTCATTTGCGACTAAAGATTTACATTGTTTTTAGCCGTTAAAAAGCCACGTGACCAAAATTTAAGATGAAATAGCAAGTCAAATGGGTAAGCATGAGGATACTAAATAGCTCACCAAGTTTCATAACGATTGGACACACATATAAGGTGATAGTTCTGGTGCAACGTTTATCTTATAAGATTTATTTCCTGAATTTAAGTCACTCAGTAATATCTTCTCTCGGAGCAACCTCGAGAAGATATTACTGAGTGACTTAAATTCAGGAAATAAAGTTTATAAGATGAACGTTGCACCAGAACGTATCACCTTATATGTGTGTGTCCACCTAATACTTAAAACTGTTTTCACGTTATTAACGGCGAAACACTTCTTATTCACAAAAAATGCACCAAAAATGCGGCCTATTAAAGAGAGGGGAGCGTAGGTTACACACAAGAATGGCAGCAGCACGAGTGAAGGAAGAGGTCCTGAACGAGTTCTACGGCCCTGCCGCCCCGGTGGGGGGAAACAACACCCCGCCCGCCCAAACCGAGCCTGATCTTGGAGAGCTTATTCAAATACGTCCTCCCGAGCTTTGGAGAAGATTCGCAAGGAGTATAATGCCATAAAATAAAGGAGAAAATTGCCCATGGCTGGGATAAGGTTCATAAACAGCTGGTTGATAAGTTTCGTGTAACGTCGTGGTGTAGTAGATGTGAAAATTCTTCACCATTATATTTCCCGAAAGCATTTTTCCAGAAACTCGACCTACCGAGACCCGAGTTGTTTGAATGTTGTAAAAAATGCCGGCAATCTAACTATGATAATATTTTTGTAAGGCGTGAACGTTCGGAAAGATTTCGTGAATTTTGGGTAACAGGAGAAACTTCCAAAAACACTGAAGACGCAATCCCCTATTTAAATCTTTTATTTCAATAATAAAAAGTATCCCTATTGTGAGGATTTGCTGGAAAGAAAAAAATTGGGCTGGGATGAAGTTCACAACGAGCTTTGGCGAAAATGAAGTCATCAACGAGTTTTACGGCCCAGCCGATCGTGTCTGACCTTTTGCCAGAAGAATTAGCATAAGAGACAGGAACTTTGTTGGGGAGTTTCCCTTTCGAATGAGTCATCAAATTACGTCATCGCAGTTTTTTGCTTCTTCCATTGCTTCAACAAATTCAGAGGGTATTTGTCTTACATCTCTCTGCCAAACAGGCGTAAAAAGCTCCTCGAAAATACAGCAAATCACATGGAAAAACGCAATCATTTTTGCCTTGTGATAAGCTATAATTTATTCAGTCATCTCTTTAATTTATGATTACATCATCCTGCACGACCCGAAAGCGCATGCGTATGCATCCAAGAATGCAATTCGGAGAAAAAGAACAACAAAGAGTTACCACAAGTGGAAAAGTTCAAAACGTTTTTAGAATGTATAGGAAGATTGATTAATTTTTGGTTAGTTCTCAAGCTCTGGTTAAGACTAAGGGAGTGATAGTTGGCCACTATCTGAACCCCGTTTGACGACTTGTGCAGACGGTGAATTACGGAGTATAGGGGGGTGTCTTCCAGTGGACAATATCCCTTGGGTGTGCCGCTCCGGCCCTACTGGTAACAGGGGGGCTCAGAAATCTCCCCGGAGTTCTCAACCTCGCTCCCAGAGGTAAAATGGGAAGGGCAGCCGCCTTGCCAACGGCGGGGCAAAAGTCCTAACCGGTGCTAGGCAAGAACAGCCACCGAGCACCCCCCGACACGGGTTTTGTCCTTTTTCGTGACACGTCACGCAATGTCGCGCGTGATAGTAACACCGCTTTGTCACGTAATGCCCGCGTGAAAGTAACGCATTCCCGCCTAGGCTGGATTTTTTCAGGAGACTTAGATAGAATCTCACTTTTTTCCCTCAAATTTTAGTTCAAAGCTGCGCTGGTCGCTGCTAGCTTCTTTCTGAATTCCTCTCGAACCTCTTCCCTTTTTTGTCAAGATCTGGAGCGGTAGAAACGGGCTGTTTTTCTGCGAAGCTCGCACGCAAAGCCTCTTTCATTTGGGCATAGCTCTTCATTTCATGTGTTGCGTGTTTAAACTCTGTGTCCGAAACCCGATTATCATCAAGAGCCTTGGAAACAAAGGCGTTGATTGTCATGCTGTTGCGGGGAGGTTTGGATAAAGCTGTGCATATTGTGTTGTTTCAGAGCCCTCGCCGGGAGGCGCTGAAGGAATTACGTTTGCCGAAGACATGATCTTGCCAATGGCAAATTGTATTACAAGGATTCAAAAAATCTCTAATTGAAAATTAAGTTGTGCTCCTTTGAAGTCTAACACGTTGCCCGTCTTATCTTTGACGGTCAATGTGATGCTGTTTACAGATTGAGTTTGTTTTGTGTGGCGTGGAGCATTTTGGTCATTTTGAGGATAAGTAACTCGTTCTTGCGGCTTTCCAGAGATTGGAATGCAAGCCAGAACATCACTCGGTTGACCGTCAAGAAAATTGTGATCTCTGTTGACAAGGTCACAGTGAATGTAATAGTTGTTTGGGATGTCGAGCAAAACAGTGAAACTTTTGACAGTCATTTGATTGGGGTAAATTTGGAGAATTTTTGAAAGAGGTTTATTAACCCAAAAACCGCGCGTTTGTTTATTTTTTCAATTATCAATGCATGTGAAGGTGTATTGGTTGTAATAGACAAAGGTTTTTCAACATCCTTTTTTGTGAAGGCCCTTTTCAAAATTTCCACAAAATTATCAAAATTGTAGAATCCGGGGTGAAATTCATGTGTAACAGTTTGATCACCGTCTTTGCAAAATACTTCCCCCTTCTTTTCCAAATTTTGCCAGGTATTGAAAAGCGAGCAAGAGAGAAGACGGACAAACTGAGGGTTCGGAATAGGGCACTCAGAATAAACAGTGTCCCCGTTCGAAGCCGCGTCGATTGTGAGCACACCCATTTATTTCAAGCCGCACATTAACATTCAATTTAAAATATTGCCTTGTTTTCATAAAGAGATGGAGGCTACGCTGCAATGGTTGCAATCACCAGAAGCCAAAAGGGCTGCAAAAACGGCTGAGGACAAGGCCTGGGAATCTTTTTTCGCAAAATTCCCAAACGCCGACAAGAGCGAATTTGCCGCGCAAACCGACTTCGCTGATAACCACAAGGCAACAGCTGAAATTTATTTCAAAGCGGGGCCAGATTATCTGAAAACCGTTTTCGGTTCAGACAGAAAATATTGGCCTCAAGTGATGAAACAGGCTCTGGGATTGGAACAGAATGGCGGGTTTCCATTCCAGCTTTCGGCCGTCTCCAACGGGCGCCCGCCCAAGGAAATCCCAGCTGTCAATTTTTTAGAAAACATTCAATCGCTCATCGGCGAAAACCTGAATAAGCCGCAAAAAATTTACATCACACCCAAATACCACGCAGTACAGACAGATTTTTAAAATACAAAGATTACATTCAGAACATCGAAAAGTTGCCAGGAAATGGCTCGGCGTTCCACACATGCGGTTTTGGCCCCAACAGCTGAACGTTAATTTTGGGGGTCACGATTTAACGTTAAATCGTAACCCCCAAAATTAACTATTGCACATTTTGTAACGCAGGATTTACGTTGTATCCTGTGCGTATTTGTTTGTGGGTGTTTTTTGCTGTTCACATCCTACTTTGAACGTGCTTTATACTGTAAACGTTAATTTAGTATAAAATTAGTTCAATTTGTAATCTTGTTAAATCTCTGATGAAGTCTGTGTGATCAGACGAAACCGGTCGGATAATAAACATAGTTGACAAGATCTGTTGCTGTGTGCTGCTCACTAGTTTTTGTTTAAAAAATTAAAAATTTTCAAAAATTGAATTTTTTGATTCTGATGGTTATAACCATGGCTGCTGTGCTGCCTGCTGTGCAAGAAAATCTTTGGCCAACACACCAAGAGAAAAATGCCGGTGCAATGAAAGCCGAGCGGGAAGTAAAGCGAATCACCTTTGACCGAAGCGAAGCCAGCCCCGGAGAAACGCTTTATGTTACAGTGCCCAAGTTGAATGAACACGAAGTCCTCGTGCCCGGCTCGCTCGCGTTTATCTTCGACAATGACCTGGCGGGAGGAGACGCCAACAACTTTCTCGTGCAAAACGTCACGCGAGCGCTGATCGACAAGCTGGTTGTGAAAAACGCGGGCACCATACAGGAAACCATGCAGGAAACAGTGGCGTATGACATCTTCAAGATTTGGGAAGACCTTTTCCTCCCACAGGAGGAGAGGGACAACATGCTGCTCGATGGGATTCAGAGCGAGGACCTCAACAAGATCTGCTCAGGGGCAGGGGACAAGAAAACCTCTGGCGTCGACCTGGAAAACAAGCTGGAAAAGGTTTCCGGAAAAAAACCACCGAATAAGGCTGGACCACCAGATACTGACCGACCACGGAGTCTTCTATGCCCAAGCTCTTTTCAGTGACCTTGTATTCGAGCTGACCCTTGCTCCTGCAAAACAGGTTATGAGGGGTTCAGACGCGACAAAACTTGTTTACAAGCTAAAAAACATTCAGCTCGAGTATGAGATGGTACGAAGTAAAACTCTGGCCGACGATGCACACAGCGCTTATTCCTCCGGTAAAGAGTTTTTCTATGACCACGTTGTGCGCGAAAAAAGGTGACCTTCAACAAAGCCTCGGACGCCAGACTCAACATAAAAGTAATCCCACAAACGAAGGTCGCTGAAAGGCCTTCTTCTCTCTTTGTTGAGCCTTGCGCCTGCCGGCGCAAGGCATTCAGAAAACTATTTCAACCCCGATCTAACAAAAGTCAGCATCACGGTCAATGGCATTCCAAACATGGTTTTTAACAACGGGATTGAAAACAAGGACATTTGGGAAGAAGTCAGCCGCTTCTTTGAAGGGCCAAAGCGGGGAGGTAAATCGATCGGGCGTAAACATATGAGTTTATCGAAGTTTTATGACAACAGGTTTGGTTTATTGATCGATTTGCGCTCTATGTCGGATCAAGCGATGCACGGCAGCGGCACTCGCCTCGTGAACAGCACAGATGGGGTTCAGCTTGAACTCGAGCGGGACACTGGCGGCTCTGGCACTGTGAACTGCCACATCTTCGATATCAGCGATGCGCAGTTCAACCTTCTGGACCGGCAATTGCAGTCTGTGCAATACTAATATACCGCAAATGAACCCGAATAACATTCCGTTCAATGCTCTCATTGTTGGCCCGACAAATTCGGGCAAAACAAGATTTGTGGTAGACCAGCTCATGGGCCCTTTTCGCAGCAAGTTCGACTTCATCGTGCTCATCTGCCCGACATTCGCACATAACAAGACCCTTTTCCGATTTGGGGAAAACGATCCACGGGTGGATGTGATAATCTGCGAGCAGCACGAGGTGGAAATTTGGTTGAAAATCGTGATTTTTGTTTTTGAGGGCACCAATACCCTCATATTCCTCGATGACTGCGCAGCCTCGAAAGAGGTAAAAAAGCGCACAGGCCAGCTGGTGAATCTCGCGTTTTCCGCTCGACACATTGGCATCAGCGTTTTGGTGCTGACCCAAAGTACACCAGCATCACAGCGTCTTTTCGGGAAAACATAGCGGCAATTGTTCTTTTTTTACAACCCCTTGGCCAAGACCATGAAGGCCATCTTTGATGATTTCGCCGGCGACCTGACCCAAGAGGAGTACAAAGTTATGATTCAAAGCTGAAAGAGCGAAAATTTTCTTATCTCGTGTTCTCGCTTCGCCACCCCTTCGGGGTTAAGCTAAATTACCGCTCTCAGGCGAGACCCCGAATTAAAAAAAACATCCTATAGTGGCAGCAACCATGGAGTATGTCGAACACTACATCGAAAACAATAGCGAAGAAGCTGGTTTAATTACGGAAAATTTAGCGCGAGCCTTTCTCGACCACTTGGCGGAAACTTTTTCTTATGATGGTGGGGACGACGAAAGCGCTCTTGAAATGCTCCAAGAGCCAGACAAATTTACAAAATTTATAAAAATAATAACAATCCTCGAAAATTTTGTATATTTTCCAGACGTTAAGTGCGGAATGGAGATGTTAAAAACCATTGAAAAGCTCCAAACAACCGATGAGGATAATGACATAACGAAAGAAGATTGGTGGATAGAGATTCACCACAAACATGCAATCCCAAATTGAAAAAGAAAAGTTGAAGTATAGATGGCAGAAGAGCGTGCAATGGCAGAAGTTTTGGAAATGCTGGAAGTGGAGGCTCCGAGCGCGCCCGCAGGTGGAATTGTTAGTGTTAATCCCGCATCTGGCCCTGACATTCTTTCTCTCCGCGAGCAGCTGGCTGTGCTGGTGTCGACAGGCAAAGCCAAAGAGGCAATCGGAGTGCAGTTGACTCAAGAGCAGGTAAAGCGCCTCACTGATCATGACAAAGAGGTTGAGAAATATTTCAAAAGGTACGAAACTTACGTGGGCTCAAAGACAACTGAGAGCTTGATCGACAGCGTCATTTTTCTTGTGACCAAAGCCGCCGGGTTGTTTGTCAACATCAAAGACGTTGAAGACTACATCATCACCAAAGAGCTCTCCAACCTGACCGGCAACCTTGCTTTGAAGTGCGGCCGGTTTCTTGCTTTGGTCAACTTCGGGCTGATAACCACAAAACACATTGATTTTACCCACTCAGAGGTGGGAGAGCAATGCGCATAGAAAGGATGCTGAAGAAATCCTGAACAATCTTCAGCAACTACTGAATAAATGCTGACAAATACAAAGCATTTGCTGACTACCGGTATTTTTTTTCTTGCTCAGTATACCACTTGTGAATTGAACATTCACTGGGTTGACTTATCTTCGTAATGTCGGCTGAACAATCTGAAAGTCAGGGTAACGAAACCTCCCATCCAGAGGCGGGGGCACAGGAACAGCAGGCCCAGGGGCAACTTACTTCACCAGTCCCAGCCA
Source organism: Pachyseris speciosa (assembly GCA_016490735.1). Taxonomy (NCBI): domain Eukaryota; kingdom Metazoa; phylum Cnidaria; class Anthozoa; order Scleractinia; family Pachyseridae; genus Pachyseris; species Pachyseris speciosa. The sequence continues at coordinate 464,441 of JAEMWC010000011.1, forward strand.
CGCAGCGTCAAAAAAATCCCAAGCGAGTGGCCGCAGGCAAAATGGTTGCTGAAAAAACGCGGCTGGCACGCGAAGCACAGAAAAGGCCGCATCAGAGACCGCTGTCATAATTGCAAACACACATACACAAAGACCTGTTGGAACGCGCGAAAACAGCTCCCCCCTCTTGTCAATGTCCGATATCTTTACCATCCCGGTGAGTTGGAGGGCGGCAAAAAAGGGCCACAGATCCTGTTTGTTCTTTGAAAGTCTTCAAGATTGAAAAAACGGTCAGGAAACCTGACACGCCTGTTTTGTACTATTTGCACGACGGCCCCAAACGCAGTTTCGTGCGCGAAGAGTTGTTGGTTGTCCTCCCAAACACAGAGCTACCCCCCCCCCCCTCCCCAAGGCTTCATCTAACAGCTCCATGATGCCGGCCATTTCTGCATCACTCGGCAGGGGGTTGTACCCGAAGGCGTTTGTATTGACCCCATCCTCTGATATCCATCTTTTTGAGTCAAACGCTGATAGCGAAGTCTTGTTCACACTCATGCCGCAGATGTGGTGCCCCTCACTCCGGAGGATGTTCATTCCATGTGTCAGCTTCTTCTTGCCGAAGAGCGTTTCTTTGTACTGCTCGTGCAGGATGTGCTTTTTGACCACGTTCTTTTACACGCCTTTGGCTTTTTTGATATTTTTTCGTCTGCCCTAATGATTGAGTACATTTTTGGTCGTAAACAGACATACTCGGCGATTGGGGTTCCGGCGCATTCGTCTTTCATTTTCCCCAAAACCTTTTTGTTGGTTTCTGAATGCAGCGGATGGTCTTTCGGGTAGTCACATGTGTCAAAGAGATGTTAACCAAGGCAACCCTCTGGACCCATGTCTTTGTAAATATCATCTGTTTCGATTTCAAGCAGAAAGCTGTCGGTGTCTGTGTACAGAAGTTCGTATTTTTGCCCATACTGCTTTTTCAAGATGTTGTAGAAAAATTCATACAACAGCAGTTTACTGTTTTCCAGTATTGTCATTCCGGTGTAGACCGGTTTGTTGAGGCACAGCTTGCTTTTGTGCATGTTAATCCCGGCAAGGTCGTTCGCAAAGAACTCATGCCTTGAGTAGAGGGGGCTTGCCAACAGCGTTCTGAGTTTTGTTGTCTCGTTGCTGCGCACCAATTTCACGTCTGTTCGGTTGCGCAAGTTTTCCATGGTTTTCCCGAAGACAGAATTGTTCATCAGCTTGTAAAAGTCTTTTTCGAAGGCGCTTTTGGCCTTCTTTCGAAAGTTGGTGTTCATTCGGATGTAAGGCTCCATCCAGCTTTTTTGTTCGAATTCCAGAACTCTGTGAACATTTTTCAGTTTCATGCCCTGCTTAAGATAAAACTGCAGGTTGCGGTAGTGTACGACATAGTTTTTTTTGTCCTGCAGCGTCAGCAAGAGCTTTTTGCAGTCTGGCGGGTTGAGGTTGAGGTCTTCCATCATTAGAGACCTTAAGATCGAGGTTTGGCCATCTTTCCGCAAACGGCAAACCGCGGTTTGCGGTTAACGGTTTCACGTTAGCTGTCTGCCCATATTCGGGACTTTAGATTCGCGGGTAACAAATAGCCGGCCGCCATGTTTGTTTTCATTCATTCGTTCACTTCTATTTTAGCTGAGAAATCGTCTTAAAAATTATGTTTCTATGAAAAAGAATTCGATAATTAAATAATTAATAGGCGAAAGAGTTCTAAAAAGTAGTATTTTCTCTCAAACGTGGGATTGTGATGTTTTAGGGTGCGAAAAACCTTGCGGTAAATCACTTACCTCTAGAGCGTGGTCTAGCCGTACAAACGTGAACCTCAAACCACAAACCTGACGGCAAGGCACTGGTCACATGACTTCTTGACGTTCGCGGTTCGCCGGAAATAGCGAAAAACCTCAATCTTAAGGTCTTTATTTTCTTTTGGTAAGGGGACAGCCATTCTTTTTTGCACAGCCTTTTTCTCTGGGGCGAGGGGGGTAGCTGTTGTGCTCTTCGTGGAGTTCCTCTGCGTACTCAAGGTCGACCTCAAGAATAAAACCTTTTCCCATTCTCTTTTATCTCAAGAATTTCTTCCTCTGAAGGGCCCCAGCTGTTCCACTCAAAATTTCCAGCGGGAAGGGCTTTGCTCATTGCCCATCCGTACAGGTTATTCGCATCAAGATCCATGATAAACGTGTTTGGTTTGCTTTTGTCATATCCTGGAACAAGTGGGTTGTTTGCCTTGGCGTACCTCTTGCTCACCATCGAAATACCACCCGCATCCCTCTCTCCACAAAGAGATGCATGTCGATGTCAGTCAAGAGCTCCAGCTCTATTCCCGTCTTTTTCAAGAGCGCATCCCACGACAGGCCGGGTGACGTGTAATAATGTGAAGGATCCAGGCCATACTGCTTTTGACAGAGATCTCGAAAGTTTTCGAAAACATCTGCCAAAACCGCCACGTCTGTTTTCACGTAAAGGTCATGGTAGTCGCCGAGTGTTTTGCATTCAAACGTTTCCCAAACTTTATGCGCGTGCGTGTAGTCTTCGTCCGATATTTGTTCGCCAGATAGTTTGCTGAAACTTTCTTTGGCAGGAAGCTTGTTTCGTCAAACATTTCCCACGAGTCCATGTACTCTTAGGGGTAAATGCCTTTTTTGGAGAGGAGCTCGAGGACCGTCCGTGTTTCCTTGCATGCTTTCTACAAGCTTTTTCGTTATTTTTAGCGCCTCTTTTGGCGTGGCTTTTACAAGCGCGCCTAGGCTTAAAAGCAGAAATGCATTGCTGTCGATAAAACGCAAGTTTCCCAAAGAGAATGAAATGTATTTTTCCATGTTTTTGGCGATGCAATTCAAATCTTTTGCTCCATCTGTTTTTGACATTGCCTGCATCAAATGATTTGCGTCATAGCCCCTCAAGTTGTGAAACACAACCGGTATCGGAATTGTTTTTGGGTTTATCCGCAGCTTTTTGTTGCACGCGCCATGCGCGGCCCCACGGAAACGGCCTGAAATGTGGCGATGATCTTTCACTGCATCTCTGAAATTTTTCCGAAGCAGTGGCGTTGCACAGAAAAGGCATTCTTCTTGGTTTTTCTCAATCCACTTGTCAATTTCATCTTTTTCTTTTCTTTGTGCTTTGGGTCCAATGAACTTGATTTCTTTGAAAGCTTTATAAAAGCAGACTTTGTGGCTTTGCCCGCAATAAAGTTGCTTGTGTCATAATCCCACACAGTTAATGAATCCACAAACTTTGGCTTTATGAGGCTTTCATTGCAAATATGGCAATTTTCGGCGGTTTTAAAATTCCACCAATCTTGTTTTGTCATTACAAGCGGTGCTGTTTTTTCCAAGCTTTCGCGTAGTTTTTTTTTCTAAATTCAAAATTATTTCAAGGAACATTTCCACCGCGTTTTTCTCGCCATCACACCCCTGTCTATATTTTATAACTGGCCCACTTTGGCCGTCACATCTAACAAATGTTGCCGCAAACCCACAGGCTTTGTGTTTGTTTGTTTTTTCTGTACAGTTTGTTCTTTCGCGTTGACTCTCAGGAATATTTTCAATCAGAGCTTCAAAATCGGCGTAAATAACAAAAGGAACCTTCATTTGTTTGTGAAAGTTTTGAAATTTCAGTGTGTTTTTTCCCTTTTCCGGCATTTCAACTCTTGTTGGGGTTCCATTAACTCCATTGCAATGTTTTTTGTGCTTTGCAAGAATTTCTTCTGTTGTAAACCCAATCAAACACATTGTGCAGAAGTGTTTTTTTCCCAACATGTTTTGTTTGATCATGAAGCAGAGCTGTCAGTCTTTTTGTAAAGCAATAGTGTAAATTTTCGCCTACATGAAGAAGCATCAAATTGATTCTTTCAATCCTTTTGTCCTTTGTACTGACCCTATGAACAATAACAAGGTCATTTTCCCACCCAAAAACGTTAATGGCAAGGTTGGAATTTTGCTTCTCAATCTTGTCAATCTGTTTCAATGGTGTGGGAAAGTCAATACCGTCCAAGTTAATACCATCGTTTCTTGGATATTTACTTGGTCTTTCTGCGTTTTGTTTTACTGGAAACAAGGCCGCTCTCAGGGCCCATTTCAAGCATTCATTATCTCTGTTTTGCACGTTGACGATTGCTTTTTTGTTTGCGAGTTTTTTGGGGGTAGGTATATAACTAACCCCTCTCAAAGGTTGATATCTGACAACATTAACATAAGCAACTGAGATTCTATCAACAACCCATCCGGATCCTCGCTCTGACCAATTTTGTATTTCGCCGTTGATCTTGTCAACAAATTCATCAAATCTTTCACTAAATTGTTCAACGAAGTTTTGCTTTGTGAATACGTGTGGTTCCTCTTTGAAATAATGTCTTTGTTTTTCTACTTCCATTTGCCCATCTTCATTTTGTCTTTCACGGCTGAAATAAACTTCCAATCCGAAACTTGCTTTAACACTCCCCAGGTTATCAATTTCACTTTTTAAAACATCAAAGGCTTCTCTTTCCATTGTTCTTTGTGCTAAGGTATTAATATCTGTTCTAATATTTTCAGGGTCGGTGTCCATCCTCCAAACATGAATGAAGCCAATCATTAAAATCGGTCACTGAAATGTGAAACTCGTCCCACGGATGGGCTGGTTGATCTTGAAACTCGGGTGGAGGCTCCAGAATCAGCTCTCCAAGATCAGGCTCGGCTTGGGCGGGAGGGGCGTTGTTTCCACCCGCCGGGGCGGCAGGGCCGTAGAACTCGTTCAGGACCCGTCTTCCTGCACTCGTGCTGCTGCCATTCTTGCGTGTACCCTTCGCTCCCCTCTCTTTAATAGGCCGCATTTTTGGTGCATTTTTTGTGAATAAGAAGTGTTTCGCCGTAAATAACGTGAAAACAGTTTTAACTGTTAGGTGGACACACACATATAAGGTGATACGTTCTGGTGCAACGTCCATCTTATAAGCTTTATTTCCTGAATTTAAGTCACTCAGTAATATCTTCTCTCGGAGCAACCTCGAGAAGATATTACTGAGTGACTTAAATTCAGGAAATAAATCTTATAAGATGAACGTAGCACCAGAACTATCACCTTATATGTGTGTATTGGAGAAATCCTTCCTCTTAGAACAAAAATATGCAATTTAAGAGCTACAGGTCAAGCCTTAATACACTTGAGTTAACATACGTTGATATCTCGTTCGCGTTTCAAGCAATTACAAATCCCTATGCTCATCCCACGCCACGAAGCTATGTTGTGAAATATTTTATAAATTTTTTGGGTATATTTGGGAAGAGGTAATTTTTCTCGAAGGATTAGTTGAATTGAGAGAAATAGGAAATTGTGAAGATTTCATGAAAGTTTAAAATTGGAATTTGAAGTTAGAAATTAGTAGACGGACACCAATTGCAAAAAGGTTCCCCCAGCACGCTGCACTGAGTGCCCGAGATATCACTGAGTGATATCTGGGGGGACTGAAACTACGGGCGAAGAAATTAACGCTCTCCCCACTGAAGTATGTGAGAGCATGGGACAGGCTAGTTGGACGCTTTCCCGGGATGCTTTGTTCGCCGCTGCCTTTTTCAGCCCATTG
>JAEMWC010000011.1:472500-567500 GCA_016490735.1 Pachyseris speciosa
GAACACTCTGTCATCACAGAAGACCGTTTTGTCCTTGGTGTTCAGCGCATCCCTCGAGGACGATCACAGAGGAGCCAAACGGGCCCTAAACCCTTGGTGTTCCTACAGCATGGGCTCTTGGGGGATTCTTCAACCTGGGTCCAGAATTACCCGCATGACAGTCTAGGCTACATTCTGGCGGATAGTGGTTTTGATGTTTGGCTGGGTAACATCCGGGGTAACAGATACTCCAGACGTAACCTTTGCCTGAAACCTTGGCAGCGGAAATTCTGGGACTGGAGGTGAGTCTGCTTCAACCGAGATTGAAGCAGATTATTATTATAACCGAGTTAACAGGGATGGCCCACGCTTTCAGCGCTTCTCTCGTTTCGGATTATTACGAGAAAAATTGAAGAGTAAAAAAGTCGCTTCCGCATGGTTTACAGTCCTCCTTTGTTTGCTTCCTTCTACGAACTACTACTACTACTACTACTACTACTACTACTACTACTACTACTACTACTACTACTACTACTACTACTACTAATACTACTACTACTAATACTAATACTACTACTACTACTACTACTACTACTACTACTACTACTACTACTACTACTACTACTACTTTTCCTCAGAATGTAGGCGATTCACGGCATTCGGCGAAAATCGGCAGGAGTGCCTGCTCGATGATGTCTTCCGACAATCGCCACGATTGGCGTATAAAATCACCGATATCTGGCGTGCAAGATTGTGGCAATTAAGTTCAGTGTCATCCGCCTAGTGTGCCCGCTGTCAGCAACTAATTCAACCAATCAGATTGCGCGATTTTCTCACCTTACCCTTCAAAATGGTGGACACGATTCCCTGGATGTAGCCTGGAAAAAAATTGAAGTGCGAAATCGCTATGATCGGCGAAGAAAATCGCCTAGTGTGCTCGTATCAACCAACGACGTGATTCGCTTGGCTGCGGTTTTGTTGCCAGTCTACTGAATTCGCCGTGATCGACATTTACTGTGTCGCGATTTTGACATAGGAGTATAGTAAAAATTGATTTAGGCGATCTCAAGCATGTTAAGGCAAGGCTTGGACCAAATTCACGAAAAAAAATAAAAACAACCATAAATCCAAAGACATTTTCCGAAAGAACACCAAATTTGGCAGTGATATAGAACTTGACAACCTTAACATGTATTTGGCGGTAAGTCTTCAAAGCTTAGATCACGTGACCTGCCATGATGTTTCATTTCAGAAATCAACAATTGAAAATGGGGTGCCGAGATAGCACATAATGTCTATGAGAAGCAACGCTTTTATGAGTGTGTGATTATCCTGTACATGAATCTGTCCTGAATTGTCGACCTTAATTTTTAATTAGATAGATAGATCGATCAACCTTTATTGATGTATACCGATCAGGGTAGCCCCTTCAGATGCAAAAAGCAGTCTGCTATCAATGGGGACCCTGAGCACAACAACGTACTTAAACTACAATATAGATTACATATAAGCATTACACTGGTACTGATAATAATATAGATAGAAAACTATGTACAAAGACGTGACAAGTGACTGGAAAAGGATGGTACTTGGATGTCCACAGGGTTCGTCTTTCGGTCCCCCTCTGTGGAATTTGTTCCAGAATGACATGTCATTCCATATAAATGCTGATCTAAGTATGATCACCAGATTTATGTCATGGGGAAGAAGCATGAAGTAGTCGCGCAAAGTATCAAGATCCAAGGAGAGAAAGCTCTATCCTGGTACAAGAACAACTATCTCTCAGCCAACCCAGAAAAGTTTCAGCTACTTACAATCAACCCGAGAAATGTTGAAACAGAGAATGGTAATCAAGATATTTCCGTAGATGGTCATGCTATTGAGAGAATGGGGGAAATAAAGCTTTTAGGAGTTCAAATCGATGAAAAACTGAATTTTACCAGTCATATAAGTGAAGTGTGCACTACGGCCAGTCAAAACGTAGGGGTCCTAGTGCGGCTACGCAACTTGATACCTTGTAATGCTAAACTATCACTTTACAAGTCTTCTATTCTATCTCATTTAACCTATTGCCATTTAATCTGGCACTCTTGCAATGCATCGGATCGGAGGAAGCTCCAGCGGATTCAGAAGCGAGCGCTAAAAGCGGTGTATAAAACCAGATCAGCGTCCTATCAAGAACTGGTACACCGCACCAAACTACCGACGTTGTACAATAGGCGTCTACAAGATATTGCCACGTTGATGTTTAAAGTTAAACAGTCTCGTACCTATGAATATTTCTGACTTATTTAATTTAAAGAACACTCAGTATAACCTATGGAATAGTGACTTCGAATTACCAAGATTCGAAACTGTTAGATTTGGTAGGAATTCAATAAAATATATGGGATCTCTCATTTGGTCGAAGTTGCCAAGAAACTTAAGAATGATAGAAACTCTGAACTTGTCTAAGAGAATACCAGGAAAGTTGACCTTTTAACTCTTGTAAATATTTAGACGTTTTTAGGCTTTTTAACAAATTTGGACGTTTTTCTTAGACGGCTTTCTTTAAAGCTTTTTAAAAAATTTTGAAAATAATTATATAATTTACAATATTTTGTATTGTTGATCTGTATATGGTATTTAATTAATTATTTTATAGTGTCCCCCATTAGCTTTTAGCTAAATACACAGACACTTAAATAACGTTTTCATTCATTCATTCAAAAGATTTAAAAGTTAAATAAATAAGAAATACCATTAAGATAGTTCGTTAAATAGAGTGCAACCATAGTAATAGAAAGATCTTTTTCCGATCTCAGTCCTCACAGCAGGCGGATGTAAAAGGTTGTCTAGTAGCGCGCGCATGAATTGTATTATTACATTTAAAATATTCTTTAAAATATTGGGGACATTGACCTTGCAGGCATTTCTTAACGAGTTTAAAAACAGATTTACGTCGGCGCTCCTCCATCGTAGGCCATTTCAGAACGAACAGTTCTTGCAACTATTCTCGCAGCCCGGTTTTGGAGGGCTTCAAGGCCTTGTTTGTGACCTTCACCGCAACAGCCCCACACACTTACACAGTATTCTAAAATTGGCCTAATTAGACTACAATAAACTATATTTGCACTCTCTCTAGTAAGGCTTCTACGAAGTCTGCCGAGCATTCCTACGCGTTTTCCCGCCTTCGAAATAAGGTGCTTTATTTCCTGTTTCCAGCTAAGGCGGTCATCAAAAACTATACCGAGATAAGTGAAGTGAAAAACCGGCTTAATATTAATATTTATTTATAGTAATAGAAAAAGAGTTTACGGCAGATAATCTAGGGACATTTCCGAAAAGCATAGCTTCAGTTTTTGTTACGTTAACAAACAGACTATTAAAAGAAAGCCAGTGTTCAATTCTAGACAGTTCACTATTCAGCTTGTCTTGAATGACAGAGGCTTGAGAGGATGAGCAGTATAAAACAATGTCATCAGCGTACATCAAAATATTAATTAATTAATTAATTAATAAACAAAAGAGGTCTCGTGACTTGTGAAACATCTTAATAACTTTTTTTTTGTTATGTTATATGTCACTCTGTTCAGGACTGATATTGTGTCTATCGGAGAAAGCAAACAAATGAACACATTGATTTAGTCTCTAGTTACAATGAACCATTCTTACCCCATTTGAAAAGAGTTTCAGAGCACAATTATGATGTCATTAAACACGTGACCAGCAAATTATAGCCTTAAGGATCTTAAGGCTTCTGTAATACTGGTGTTTTGAATTTCTGGCAACTCTGGGAGTTCAAACAACGTTGCTCTCACAGAAGCTTAGTTTTAACTTCGCGGGGTGGGGGGGGGGGGGGGGGGGGTCTTAACCAAAAAACAAATGACCCATGCCTTAGCTTGCTTGAGACTACCTTTAGGTCAGTATGCCGTTCCCATTTCTGAGCTGAAATCCCAATAGAAGGTAGGCTGTTTTCATGTCAATTCATTTTCCACTAAAATTTTGTTGTCTGGTGCCTTAAGCTTCCAGGAAATGGCATCAAAGGATATTCCTGCTATGCTGGAGTACGCACTAAATGTCAGCGGTCAGCCACAGCTTTTCTATATTGGGCACTCACAAGGAACCCTGATCGGTTTTCAAGCCTTCTCAACCATGCCGGAATTAGCTAAGAAAGTAAAGCTGTTTATTGCATTGGCGCCAATCTTCTTCATGAACCACACTGCAGCAGTGCTGAGGAAAGTGTCTTTCACTTTGCATCCTTTTCAGGCATGTTTAGATCTAAAGGACAATTAGTATTCATTCGTGTGAAGGTTTATTAATGATAATGGCAATCATCATCATCATCATCATCATCATTATCATCATACATAATCATCATCATACATCATCATCATCAGCATCATCAGTACTGGCATTGCCGTCGTGGTCTTCATCATCGTCGTCTTTATTTTTGATTTTACTATACACTGTATATAGCGCACTTTTCTGTTTGGACCATAAGCCAATTGTGTTATCAAAGACTCTATGCTTACATCTTGATGGCCTATCGATTGTATACTATTACGGTCTATCACGGCACAAAGTGAGGGAACGGTAATGCCCATGAATGATAAATAATGAAATACTAGAAGTATCCACTCATAGCGAGGACTAAGTTATTAAGCCCTCCTAAATGGAACTATTCTGGAGGGTTTTCTTAGAATAATAGCTGACCGTGGAGGTACGCTTGATTTTGGGTTTAAGAAAGTTCCACAGATGAGTAAAAAATACGGAAAATGCGCAATCCAGCACAGGAGAATATCGTAACGCACTGACGGTCTTTAGTAGTGTTGTGTTGCCAGTAAATTTAACTACTTCTTATTACTCGGGATACTGGGCTATAAATCATGTTAGATTTCAGTCTTTTTTTTCTGTGCAGCAAAATGCACTATAGAAAGCACGTGGCGGTGTGTTCATTGGTCAATGCACAATAGAAAGCAAGAGGCGTCATTAACGTTTTCACTGAGGAAAGAAATCATATGTGCTTTGTTTATGTTAGCGCGAACAACATATTAGACTATTAGTCACATTTTATCTGGTTTGTTATCGGTACATGGAATGGTCTTGTTTTCCATGCGCTAAGCCTGCTTTTCCATATGATCTTAAGGATGTGCGATCGGTCTGGGACACGATCGGCGCCATGATCGGCGATCGGTCTACGACACGTTAAGATCATATGGAAACAGGTGTCCCTGGCGTCTGCGGCGGTCTGCGTTCAGTCGGTGATCGGGAAAGTAGAACTAGGTTCTACTTTCCCGATCACCCCGACCGTGTGTCGCAGATCGCCGCAGACGCCGGGGACACATCTTTCCATATGATCTTAACCTGTCGCAGACCGATCGCCCATCATGGCGCCGATCGTGTCGCAGACCGATCGCAGACCGATCGCAGACCATTAAGATCACATGGAAACCAGGCTTTAGGGAAAAAAAATCAAGTGTCGCTTAGCCACAAACAAGTGGTAGCCACTGTTACTGTAAATTGTCTTAAGCGGATCACAAATTTGCATAAGCCTGTTACGTGTAATTTGAAACCTTCCACAACCTGAATCAAGAGAACGCTCAAGGTTATACAATCCACTTCGAACGACCTGAACACATTTTTCTGCACATATCTTTGTAAAGTTGTCAATGCTCCCCAGGTCACGTGTCCACACTGTGATGGATTTGATTGACAGGTCGTTCTGGCTTCTGATTGGTGGACAATTTTGACAAAAATCTGGTCTGTTTTAACACACACTGCTTCTCCTGGCTCAACGTTAAGCATATCTATTTTTTAAGCAACTGTAGTTTTGTCACTTGCTATGTAAATATGTCTTTAAGTGTTTAGAGTAAAAAATTTATTGTTGTTGTTGTTGTTGTCTCATACCCTTGATGAATTAGGTTACCTTTTCACTAGGGTCACTTTCATGACTTGCTGAGCACAGTTACTTTTGACTCGATCAAGCCGCGCATTTACAGTTTTTCTCTTCTTTTCAGACACTTCTTTTCCCTTTCATGGAAACTGAGTTCTTATCTGGCCGCTTTCTCCACAAGCTGTCAGCTATCGGCTTATGTGGGGGTAAATGGAGCGAGAAGGTTTGTTATGACATCGTAGAAATAATCTTTGGCTTCGATGACCCTAACAACAACATGGTAAGTCAAGCTGCAAAGGAATCAGCTATTGCAAAAATGAGCTGGCTTCAACCTTAAATTAATTTCTCGATTTTAAATTATATGCTGATTTGGGTAGATTTTTGTTTGTGCGTCACATTTCGGTCGAGTCAAATGTACAAAAATCCAGTCCCCAGACTAGAGTGGAAAGATCTGATCCGAATGTGGCATTATTAAAAAAAAACCCTTTAAAGTCCCTGAAGGATGGCACTTTCTTTATAACCGTCGGCGTGAGTCATTATAAACGTTTCCTCAGTTGCAAGGTCGATCAAAGGGTCGAAAGAAGCCTGGGGTCGAAGTTGGATTCGGTAAGACTTTCCACCTTCACAGCTTTAGCGAGCGACGACATGAAAGGCCACTAACTTATCCCGAATTGCTAGGCGTCGGGGCGACGGTTTGCACTAAATAATTCTTATTATACGAGTTCTTTTTTGCTCACTCTAATGTTTACGCGTCAGACTTTACAAACACAAAGAACCAGCTTTGTATTCCTCTGTAAAGTGAAACAATCGAAACAATCAAAGTTGTGCAGTCTCATGATCATTGCCTTGTTTAAAGTACCAAAATCTACTTGTACAGTTCAGTAAAACGCTAAATTGACGACATAGACTGACAGGAACATCTGAATAGTCGAGCAGGCGTGTGAAACATCCGAAGTCTTCTCCTTTCACCAATTTCTCCGCAGCGCTGTTGACGGCTTTCGCTCTTGATCATCCACAGAGGCACTGCCAGCCATCTGTTAGCTACACGTGATTGGCAATATTAATAGTACTTTTCCTTTTCCTTCCAGACCCGTGTGCCGGTGTACATGTGGAGTTGGCCAGCGGGCACTTCTCTTAAAAACATCATTCATTTTGGCCAGGTACGTAATCAACTGAATTTTCTTGTGCGATTTTACTCGTGAAAGTTGTAGGTGTACCGAGTTATAAATCTTGTTAGATTTCGGACATCTTTTTTCCTGTGCAACAAAATGCATAATAGGAACACGTCGCGGTGTTTCATTGGTCAATGCACAATAGAAAGCACGTGGCGTCATTTACGTATTTAATGACAAAAATTCACAAATTTGCATACGGTTGTTTTTGTGTAATGCGACACCTTACACTACTTGACCGAAGTGAGCGCTCAAGGTTAAACAATCCACTTCGATCCGACCTGATCCACCTTAGGAGCTGAGAGCTCGTTCAACATGTGGCCGTGCGTTCCAGATCGAATTGGAATTTAGAAATGTTGGTTTTTGAGGAGAGGGGAAAACCGGAGTACCCGGGGAAAAACCTCTCGGAGCAGAGAAGAGAACCGACAACAAACTCAACCCACATATGACACCGGGCCCTGGAATCGAACCAGGGCCACATTGGGGGGAGGCGAGTGCTCTCACCACTGCGCCATCTCTGCTCCCCTCCCTTTACATATCTTTGTAAAGCTGTGAAGATTGTAATCCAGTAGAGTTTGTCCGCGTGAAAAGGTTTGCCGAATTTAAGAAAAGGTTTGAAAACTCGCACGTGCTGTGCTTATTGGCGGATCAATCGGAAAGATATCAGAACTCGATCGCTATGACAGACAAATTTGCGAATTCTTGGTTTCACGTGACGTCAGGAAAAAACTAAAATTAAAAATGGAGAGTTTTTGCCTTCATCAGGTAAATGCCATTTTAAAGACTTTTCTGTTGGCCCGTTTTCAGCTCGGTAGCACGCTTTGTTTTGAGAATATAGCAGTTTCATCCAGTGACATCTGGATTGTTTCTGAGAAACATGTCACATACACGGAAATATCGATTCGCCTTTTGTTTGTGAGTTTCGAATGACCAATATGTTAAGAGAAGTGTCTATGCGAATGCTTCCAAGTTTAGCAGAGAGAAAAAATGTTTTGGGAGAGCCAAAGTAAACTCCAGATGTTTCCATTGGTTTCCGCCATGTTCTATATTTGGATGTAAATAACGAATATGGATGACAATTCTCAAAACAGTTTACGCACTTTGTTCGTACGTAAACAAAAAGGCCTTGTGCGAAAAAGCAAACTATTAGCCGGATATTTTTCGAGAATCAGAAAGCGTGCGTCCGACTTCTGCATCACGAAGGTATCCCAAGTAAACGCTCATAGAGCGACTTGTTCGTCTTCGTTTTTGTGCGGACCATTTTATTTATTTTTCACTCGTTGATTCGCAGATCATAGTGGCGGGAAAATGTCAAATGTTTGATTATGGAAAAAAAGAAAATCGAGAACATTATAATCAGTTATGTTTCTCTATTGTGTTGATAGGTACCTTGTTTAGCTGTTTTTGCAATTTTGTTATCTTTTTCTTTTTTTTTTTTTTAGGACACTCCACCTGTTTATAACGTGACCAGAATGACCACACAAACGGCTTTTTTCTATGGTGGTAACGACCGGTTTTCCAACAGAACCGATGTTCTCACTCTGATTCCGGAAATAACCAATCTTAAAGTTAACGAGTACATTGCGGAGTACAATCACATAGACTTCCTCCTGGGAATCGACGCCCCCAAAGTTCTGTTCAATAGAATTCTTGACATCATTGATGAGACCCTAATGGTGGAGCAGTGATAGCCGGCACAAGTCACTCCGGACAAAGCCGCAACTTGCTATGGTTGATGATTACTTCCAGTTGTGAGGGCCCCTCTATAACTGGGCCGTTTAGGCTGTAGAACATTTGCTTGCATAATTAAGTATCAAATGAAAGTAAACTCAAGATTAGTTGTAACATTGATTCATTTCATATATCATTCACATTGAAACAAATGTTAATAACATTTGGGACGAACTGTATGGAAAGTTAGGATGTATGTTCAAGGGTACCTCTGAAAACTTCCTCTTTTATGAGTAAAGTAGGTAAATACAGAAGTGTTGTACGTGTAAGTTAGATTGCAAGTAGATTGCGAGCTGATTGCTGGTAGACTGTGAGTGGAATGTTACCAATGAAACGAATTTAATTGTACCGTGAATTGCGAATACGAGAAACGCTTAGGAAAATTCCGCTTATACGTTTGATGATTTTTAGCGAATCCCGAAGGTGCGAACCGTCTCCAAAAGCATCAGTTCGTTGAGAATATCTCAGATGAAACCAACCTTTCTGCTAAGTCTCCTGAGGCAGCCACAGAACAGGAAAGATTGGCTTCTTTGAATTTTATCGAAAAATCAGTCCCATTTATCTGGATCTCTTTCTGTTGAAATGTTATGCGTAGTCACGGCTACGTGACAGCATGGAGAGTGGGACTTAAACGCCCCACCCACTGACCTGCCTCTTACAGGAGTCGTTATTTTACGAGTTTGAGAGGATACCGGACCGAGCGAACTGAACCGCAGACGAATGGATTGTCTTTGTGAATAACTAATGAATCCAATTAATCCACTGACAATAATACTTTGATATGATCTAACGAAATATTAAGGTTACCGTGTACCTTCAGGGATGTCTCTAATCTAAGGGCTGTAGCGGCTCCCGATTACAGCCCAGATACCATAAACCCAATATCAAACTAAAGCTATCTGAACTAGCTTTTCGAATATTTCCTAAACTCGGAGGTTTAAATCATCTTTTGAAATCAAATAACTAAATGTGATTTTTGTATTTAGGGAATTTGATATTTTTCTGAGAGTCTGGAACCCAGAAGCGAAAAATAATTTCGAGGTTTCCTCTATTCGATTGCGTTCAGAGCATTTTCAAATTCGCTAGAAAAAAATACGGAGCGACCGTATTGAAATGACTCCCAGCACACAACGTTTCTGAATTATGTAATTCCGTAAAAAAATTGTTGAAGATAAGTTAATCTAGCGACTGTCCAAATTTGATCGAAATCGAACAAATCACCCTTGAGTTATAACTCAAAACAGCGAAAACAGCGCTTGAAAAACATTCTTCACTCCAGAAACAAACGCCGTCCCCAAACACGATTGGTTTGATACAGCACATATGAAGCACGAAATTGTGAACAATTTGATAGAAAATCAAGTTTGCAATGATTTGCATGTCCCTCTTCAATAGGTCCTCTTCAATACAAGTCCTGCCACAGTACTGAGACAGCACTTATGAAGGTACGTAACGACATTATGCTGTCACTGGATGACGGTGACAGTGTAATATTAGTTGTTTTGGATCTATCAGCCTCCCAGAAAAATTGGGTGTGGTGTGCGGCCCGCTTCTTGAAACCCTTACCCTATTTCACACCAAAATTTGCGATTTTCCCTGCCCTATTTCAGACCTGACCAAAAATTCGTTACCCTATTTCAGACCTATTTTCATACATGGTTGGCGTAAACATGATTTGAGAAGGGTTTTTGTTGATGGTCTTATCGCCTAATGTTGAAGAAGAAGCTTTTTCTAAAAAAGAAACATACCCAATTGAAGACTAGAGTGCACAAACTATACCCTATTTCAGACCAAAATGGTCAAATCGATACCCTGTTTCAGACCAAAACGGCTAAAAAGGCGTACCTTTTGGGGCCGCACATACCCACATAACTCATATAAGGGAGTACCCCCGGGGGGGGGGGGGGCGGGTATTGAACGTGTGGTTAGCTGCGTGACCGATATAAGTTGTTGGATGGAACAGAATGTTTTAAAGCTCAACCAAGGCAAGACCGATATTTTGTTAATTTACTCACGATTTCTTTTCGCGCTTGTTCTCGACTATCTCTACCCTGCGAGCAGTGAAGGAGACTCTGCTCACAGGCAAACTGTATTCAATTTGGAAATGAACGAATCATCGTCTCCAGGAGAGTTACAAGCCTCGGTGCCATATTCGACAAGCATATGACCTTTGATGACCAAATAAATTCAGTTTGTAAGTCTTCGGTGTACCACCTAAGGAACTTGTTCAGAATTCGCAAGTATCTTGATGAGTATTCCGGGGGGGAAGGGGGTTACTCCCCGAAAGGGGTGCCTTTTACACGCTTCAGGTATATGAAAGGGTAGGGATTTCACGAGTTGAAGTATATGAAAGGGTAGGGAAATCTGTCATTTAAGTATTTAAAAGGGCCTTTCATTAAAATATTTCAAACACGCGTACCTTACAACTGTACTGTTTTAATTTATTGAACGCTACATGAAAATGACAAGAAGACTTTCTGTTTTAGGTATACAAAAGGAGTACCATTTGGCAATGGAAGGTATACAAAAGGGGTACCATTTGTCAATGGAAGGTATACAAAAGGGGTACCTTTCCTGTCAAAAATGGTATATAAAAGGGTAAGGGGTCGGACCTCGGGGCGGAGCCTCCCCGTACTAAAATATTATTAGTACCCACCCCGGGGAGTATTTTGCCTCCTAGGCTGTACATGCATTCATAACTTCACGACTGGATTACTGTAACCATCTCTATTTTGGACTGCCAAAGTTAAAGTTAAGAAGCTGCAATTTATCCAGAACACTGCTGCTCGTTTTGTTACTGGTGTGAAGAAACACGACCACATTACTCCAGCGCTAATAAAACTCCACTGGCTGCTGGTCTCGTATCGTATCGTGTTCAAGCATCTTCTTTTTGTCTACAAAGCCCTCTGCCCTCAATACTTGGCGGATATCCTGCTCTATCGGAAATCGATAAGGACTTTACGCTCGAACTTTCAACACTTGCTGACACAACCTAGGTCTAAAACTAGAACTTATGGTGACATGCTTTTGCTGTGTGCGCCCCGAGGATTCTGAACACACGTCCTTTTCACATCAGAAATTCGTGCATTCGGGTTTCCTTTATTCGACTGCGTTCAAAAGTTACAGAGCATTTCCAAATTCGCTAGATAAAAAGACGGAGCGACCGCACAGAAATGGCTCTCAGCGAAAAACGATTTTGAATTATTGTTAATCTAGCGACTGTCCAAATTTGATCGAAATCGAACAAATCGCCCTTGAGTTGTAACTCTTGAAAGTGTCCTCTTCAAGACAAAACTAAACTTTGTGAAAACAACGCTTCACTACACTATAGTTAGTGGAGAGAGCCGCTTTGCTTTGTTCCTTTGAAGTTCGCCAAGTTTCCTACATGTAACTAGTCTCCCTCTACTAATGTTCCAGTCACTTGAAACCACGGCCCCCGACCCCCGGGACATAGCGGGGAATTAAACAATTTGACAGTGTTACATTTTTGTAAACTACCTCGCCCATAGGGGGAAGTATATGTTGATACAATCCCCGCCCTCATGGCCCGGGTATGTAAAATATTTTGGAGACTTGATTTCCATAATAGTTGACCAATCTTTTATATACACACGGAATGGACCGTTACATAAGTATGTGCGTCCATTGCTGGAGAAACCTAGATCTGCCCTGATAAAACGCGCAATGCACTTCATGCCCATAGTGACAAGTGAGTATTGCTGTCAGACAATGGCGTAGTATGCAACATGAATACATGTGCTTGGATTTCTTATGTCTGGCACAATTAAACATGTTGAATTTCAGTTCACTCCAGGTTTCTCTATATTTAGTTCCGCAAGATTGCTAGATTGATGAATGGTATGTGGTTTAGACTCGCTACTCGATATTGATCAACGAAGGACAACACAAAGCTCAACACATCTATCTAAATAACCTTTATTTAAAGAGGGTAACACCTATTACTATGACAGTATTCTCCCTAGTGGCCCTCTGTAAATCAACTCAACTCAAATCAAATCAAATGTTGGTTTTTGGCGAGAGGGGAAAACCGGAGTACGCGGAGAAAAACCTCTCGGAGCACAGTAAAGAACCAACAAATTCAGCCCACTTATGACGCCGAGTCCGGAAATCGAACCCGGGACACATTGGTGGAAGGCGAGCGCTCTCAACATTGCGTCAACCCTGCTCCCCATCTGACCCTATGAATCTTTGGCAAGAAAAATAAATCAAATCCGGCACATTCCTGCATTAACTTCAAACAAAACTAGGGTCTATGCTCGCTCAAGTATCACTGATTTCATACTTTAATAGCAGTCCCGGTGACCACACGGTATATGAAATAAAGCATCGCATGGGAAACAGCAAAATGAATTAAACTAAAACGTTTTTAAAGGGTAGAGTGCACGGAAGGGTGCTACTTCTCTCTTGTTGCCTCTGCGTCGCCATTACTTACATTATAAAAATGCATGCAAGGGTTAGCATCCTACGGTCAAATGTTTCATTATTCATCAATTATTTATTTTGGTCGTACAACAGTGTAATATAACAGAGTTATATAAATGAACGTCAAATGCTTCGCAAGTAAAAACCCACGTATAAGCACCCAATTTTCTCAAGGTAGGCTCAACAAATTCTAATGCATTTATTGTAAGGTACTTAAATGTTAGGCTCTTATAAGTTTTTACTGTACTTATATTTTTTACTGTCCTTACATTTTGGACATATCCAACTACCCTTTGGAGGGGTTTACAGGCCAACGCAGGACAGATGGAACCACTTCACTGGGCATTCATTCGGTTGTCTGGGTTGTCACATGCTTACATCATCCCAAACTCTCTTTGATTGCACAAGCAATACTGCTCAGGATCAACTACAAAAACAAAATTTCCAAGGTTAATACAGCCAGCCTAATTTTATGGTGACATGACTTTACAAGTTGGCTTTCAATGATAGACCAAGCCAACACTTATGCAATGCCGCAAGGACGAGTGCGATTTCAACAATTATTTGAATTTCGGCACCAAAATAGTGAAAGTCACGCCATGTTGTGGTTCGATTATCACCTGACGCCGAGTTTCCCATTCCCTCTCTGTCGGGCCGGGCGTTACAAGCCCCGCTCCAAATTCCCGGCAAGTCGGCAAAAGCGTTACTTGCCCCGTCCCCCCGGGAAAATGCTTTATTACAATAACGTTTTTCCACGGCCATATCCCCGTTACTCCCCCGCTATGTCCCGGGGGTCGCGGGGGGGGGCTTGGTTTCAATTGACTGGTGCATAACTATGACTACACAAACAAACATTGCCCGCAAACATCTCTGTCGACGATCGGCCAATAAATTTACGCTAACGTTTCTTCCGGTCACCTACTGTGGAAATTGTCCGCGTAATTTTATCTGCACGCAAACTCTCATGCTTCAAACAGTTCACTGGTTTATAATTTTGACCAGAAGCGTGTCACCCTGGAGCCTTCATCTATCATGGATGTGGGCAACAGCGTATTTATACCTTGGATTATTTTTAGGAGTGTAATTCCCGCGAAACTTTGTTGCCTCTTACGTCCGCACCTTAAATTACTCGAAGAAAACAAAATGGCGGCTCTCCGTCGGGTGGAAGGTGGTAAAGTTGAAGGGCAAATCAACCGTTCTTAAGTCCTATTTTTTATTCACACTGTCCATTCCCGCATTTGTTTCCCATTTACCCACGATGCAATGCAGTCTTTACTGTGTTCTTCGTACGAGTTTACAGTGTTTTCAACTACGCGATGTAATGGGTCTAATGGTAATTGACCGGAAGGTTGGTGTCTTCAGCAACGAATCTTGTACTTTTGGAGGCGTCTTTATCTTTGATAAGACACTGGCTTTTCGCTCACTTCCTATTACTTCTCGTACGTAGTTAACACAGCAGAGCACTTCGTAGAGGGCCTTGTCATTTGGCGCCAAATCTTGTTAAAGTTACGTCTTATTTTACTCGACTGCTGATTGCGATTCTTGCGACAAAATGAAGCGTGTTAGCAAAAGCAATTCTTTCCAAGGCCAGGAACAAAATAAGATTGCAAAAAAAAGGGGACGTTTCCTCCTCAAGAGCGTCGAGCGATGGAAGTCCTACATTTAAGTGGAAATCGTCGACTCAGGAGGAACGGTACATGAAAAGCCGGTTGAAGTTCAAAATCCAACAAAAGCAAAGTACAGCAAAGAAGCACGGAGATTCTTCGTATACAGAACGGAGACAACTTCAAAACTCGTGTGCATTTCTTAAAAAATCAGGATATAGTTTTGTGTGGTGAACATCGGATATCCTTGAGTGATCGATACTCGCCGTTTCTTCAAAAAGAAAATGACAATCGCATCCCGGATTCTGCGCTAACCGTTTACGTATGTGAAGATCGTACTTTCAAAGCCAAGACGGGACCTTTTCAACCGGTAAGACTCACAGTCTTTTCCGATGGTTCTTGGCATTTACAGTGCCTCATAGATCGAAATGTTCTTGACCGGCCAACACAGACTCCCCTATGTGGCTTTGAGGTATATATATATATATAATTGGAAAGTTTGCATTAAATCCACTCTACATACATGTAAAATTTTTAGCCAAAAGCGTATTCTGTATAGATTTAAATTAACTAATATACAGACCAAAAATTTATAGGTTCTGGTTACTTTGGGGTTATCTTTGAAGAAGATGTTTGTTGCAAAATTCTCCCGGTTGTCTAAACTTCGTGTGGCTTTGTGGTTGCGATGTGTTTGATATTTGCCCTCAGTTGAAGTTTCGTTCTCACGAGCATGTCTTTTAGCGATTTTCCTTTTTAGCATGATATAATAGTTGGTGTTTTGTGGGTAGTTTTCAACAATAGCTGGTTTTGAATTAAACTCCATTTTTGCGCCATCAAAAATAACGGCCGAACAACAACGTCCCCGTAAGCGTTGACTGGAAAGTCACGCGAACAAACTGAAAAGGGCTCAAACTGCCAAAGCTCGTAACAGCATCAAATTTTTGTCATAAGTCACAACCGCCTTTGACGGTCATAGCAAACACGATAAACAATGATGTAAATAGGATAGACAAACAGTATACTAAGGAGAAAGATTCTTTAAAGAATCTATCCTAAACATCAAAACCCATCACAAGCCGACCGAGACCCTCCAGTATACACACTATACCTCTCGTCACCCACTAGGTGTAAAAGAAGTTTTATAAAAGGAGAAGTTATCAGACTCCTACGTACAAACTCCCCGAACGAAATTTCCAGGAGGCCAACTCTAGCTTCAATACGCGACTCAGGGCTCGCGGTCATCCTGAACAGCTAGTTGAGAGAACACTATCTGAGGTCATCTTTGCCGGAAGACAGTCGACTTTGCACGAACAAAAGAAAAAGACTGACGAGAAAATAATGCCTTTTGTCACAACATTTCACCCAGGAGTGAAAAACCTTAAACAAATACTGATGCAAAAATGGAGTTGAATTCAAAACCAGCCATTGCTGAACAAAATGCTGCTTATTATATGATACAAAAGAGGAAGATGGCTAAAAGACATGCTCGCGAGAGCGAAACTTTGAAGGCAAATATCAAACGCATCGAAACCACAAAGCCATAAGGGGAGTCTGTGTATAGGCCTGCCAAAAACCTTTCATTCTAACGAGGAAAGCTCCGGCCACTTGCGTTGGAATATTCAAACTGACTATCGGAGAAAAACAATCTGATCTTGAAAACTTAGAATGCGTAAATCGAGATGAAAACAATTTTTTTAATTGGCTGAAACGTGAAGGCGGGTGGGGGCGTGTGAGGCTTGGTAACATTATCGCGGTAACACTCACTCTAAAAATAGCCCAAGGTCAAAGTGGGAGATAGAGGCTCCGGGGTGATAGGCTTCTGTTTTGACACATATTCTCCGGCTTCGACTAAGTTTACCTGACCCATCATCATAGCCGAAAAACTAAACGCGCACACCTTCATGAAGCAAAGCAATTTTTTTCGCGTGCAATATTTCACGCGCAAACCCGCTCCGGTTGGCTGCATTCGCATTAACATATTGTCCGGTGAGGGTAAAAGACGGAATGAGTTTGCGGAATGGCACGTGGCATGACTTGCGGAATCGCATAATTATGCGGAATGTAATGTATGTAAAATGGCACAAAAAATTAATTCAACTGAAGGAGTTAATTATTCAACAGCCAAAGGCTAGCTGTGTAGCTGCCGATCTCGGTCACAACTACTCGCCACCGGGCTTGCTTTCGTATAAACATTACACTTATGAACTCTTGAGGTGATTATATTTGCCTTGAGTTTTGTTTTCATAGGATTAGCCAGTTCGCGAATGATATTTGCAGCATATTTGTGAAGCTATGCACGAAAGAATCGTTCGGCTGCGAGACAAGCGAGCTTTTGCCATCTTGTCAATTTCACAGTGTAGGTGAAACTCTTTTTTCAAATGGATTAAATAAAATTTTATTTTTCCGGAGTCGATTGTAAGCGATTTAGGAATGGAGTCTCGCAGAGGCCTATTATGGTTTTCAGAGTTTTACAAGCGTCTCAAATCGGTCGAGCTGCTTTTGTTGTTATGATATGAATAACTGAACTCTCGAAGACCAAGCGACAAACGAGGAACATAATATAATCAGTTGCGAACTGACTAATCCTGTAAAAAAAACTCAAGACAAATCACTTCAAACGGGTTCATTTGTAAAATATTTATATCAAGTCTATCAAAGCACAAGTCCCGTGTAGAGCAGTGCTCTACACTGAAAAATTTCTCGGTCAAATCCAATTTGTTTTCAACATTTTGTTGTCACCGAGATCAGCAACTACACTAGCTTACGATTATTCACTGTGTTATTAGGCTGGCAGACGCGATTAACACTCGCGAGCTCCAATACGCAAGATCAAGATTATTAACCGTAAAATTATTATCTTGAGAAGGGGCTAGTTGTTGATCTCGGTAACAACAATTGCTGAAAACAAATTGGATTTGACCGATAAATTTTATAACATCTGGTACCTAGAGTACTCGATCTTCGATGAGACGCCAACTCTTGAACGCGAGCACTGAGTTCAGTTATTCATATCATAAACAAATTAGAAGCGCGACCGATGTGAGACTCTTGTAAAACTCTGAAAAACATAACTTGAATAAGCCTCTACCAGGCTCCGTTCCTAAATCTCTTACAATCGACCTCGGAAAAATAAAATTTTGTCACGATTTTGTTTAATCCGTTTCAAAAACTGTCAAAGAGTTTACTCGATCTTCGATGAGGCGACTCTTGAACGCGAGCACTGAGTTCAGTTATTCATATCATAACAACAAATTAGCAGCGCGGCGACTGATTTGAGACTCTTGTAAAACTCTGAAAACCATAAATTGAATAAGCCTCTACGAGGCTCCGTTCCTAAATTTCTTACAGTCGACCCCGGAAAAATAGAATTTTATTTAATCCATTTCAAAACTGTCAAAGAGTTTGACCTACACTGTGAAATTGACAAGATGGCAAAAGCTCGCTTGTCTCGCAGCTGGCCGCGAACGATCCGCACAAATACACTGCAAATATCATTGACTATCATTCCCGAACAGACTAATCCTATGAAAGCAAAACTCAAGGTAAAATTTAATCACCTCAAGAGTTCATAAGAAAGCAAGCCCGGTGAAGAGTAGTTGTGACCGAGATCAACAGCTAGCTTGCGATTATTCTCTGTGTTAGGCTGTAGAATAATTAACTGTTTGAGCTGAATTAATTTCTTCGCGCCATTTTGCATATGTTACATTCCGCATAATTATGCGATTCCGCAAGTCATGCCACATGCCATTCCGCAAACTCATTCCGCCTATTACCCTCACCGCATATTGTCCATGTTTCTCGGCGACTATTCACTCGTTTTGAATTGTGTTTTTTTTGCTTGAAAGATCATAGTAAAAATTTCATTTTTATGATGGAGAAAAATAAAAACGAAAATTTTACACCCTGAACGTACACGGTAACCTTAAAACGTCAATTTACTGTATGTGAATATATTGAACGTTTTGAACAAATAACCTGTCACTTGATAAGGTTTCGCAGGCCTATTGCGTAACTCGTGACTCTGTGAACTGCAAACAAACCGTCGTGAAAACACACCCCGGTGAGACTTTCTATTGTTTACTAGATTCCGATCGAGTTCGGCTCTTTTGAACGGAGTGTTCTTAAATTTTGCACGTTTTCACCCATATTTTGCCATGAACTCTTGAAAGCTAAGTTTCAAGCTTTTTTTTTTCATGACCAATATTAGCAGTTATTGAGAAGGACGAAAACTAAAGCTTTCAATTAACGTTTGTATAAAAAATAAGAAGAAATTTAGGTAAGCATGTTTTGGAGTTTGGACAATTTTTAGCAACTTTTTGGCATTCCAGTGAGCGGCTTTTTAGCATTTTACGAGCACAATCGGGGCAGGCCTATCGGCAACTATTTGGCAGTTGAGTCACATATTATATAATCGATTTGCCATCCATATTTTGCTATCCGCGCAAGGGAAAATTGCACCCCAAATGTCTCCCAATATTTACAAAAAAATGAATTTTGAATTCTTTTGGAAACTGAATTCTCTGATCTTTGGTGTCTTTGGTGTCTTGGCTGAGAATCGCCGTCTCTTCTTTTCTCTTCTCACATCATTCCCCACCAATCACGATTGCAGGATTATTTTTTCATTTTCCGTTTTGGAGCGTGATCGTCGGACACTCACATGTACTTTCACGTAGTCACACTCGGCTCCTGCACTTTTCCCCCAGGAGTTCATACAAAACTGCGGGTGACTTATAAAGAAGAAGCGGGGGCCACAGAGGACTTGCGTCCCCAAATGGGCTGAATGGGGGGGGGGTACTCCCCTTTATGGCCTATACGGGACGTTCTGCTGGATAGGGTATGTGTTTTGGCCCCTCTGTCTTGAACTGGACTGAATTGGAGTGTAATTTCAAGCGTGCCTGTCCTAATCATGGTCTGGACATGGACCCGTCCTAGAGTTTGTATTTATTTGAGTTCATCAGTCAATATTAGTTCATTTTCAGGACTAGACTGATTAGCGCTGTTGTTTTTAAACTGTAGATGACGTTCTCCTGCACTGGGTAGGTATTTAAGATTATTTTTGTCCTAAACAGGGTTACCCGCGTTTCAAACCCCCAGCGCACTCCTATACCCAAACATAGGTCAAGTATCCCCCCGGATGTAGCCTTCCGGGCCTTTGCAAAAAAGTGCTGTGCAATCAAACCTCTATTTTGCGGTCACCGGACAATTATCAAATTCCCAAAACCGGTCCCCTTATTTACTGTGAATTTAACCTCTATTAAGCGGTCACCTCTATTAAGCGGACGCGGTCACCTTTCAGAATTCCCAATTGGCTAATTTTATTGTAGTTCAACCTCTATAAGCGGTCACGTTTTCAATTATCATGCGATATTTTGACGCCACGAAATATGGGGCGCCAAATGTTCAAAAATTATTTTAGTAAATTATATGGAAATAATTTTAAAATTATTTCAACAAATGTGATTATATCATACCATACTTTCATCTGTTATGCCGTTTGTTTGAAACAATATCTTCCTCTTTAATCATTTGTTTCATACAATATAAACTTTCCCTCGCATTATTGGGAACCATTGTTTACAACGCAAACCATGTCCAGTTTCTTTTAACAGTCATAAATGTGGTATAAAGACGATTGTCTTACAAACAACATTAGAATCTCAGAACAAAAGGCGTGAACTTCCTTGAACAAACAATTATTTGATGTTTTTCTGATATTTTGTGTCAGCACTGATGTTGTTAATCGATAATATATACTGAATACATACCATCGTTCCATTACACCTTTTTACATACTACATTCTGGAAAACCTCTTTTAATTGGCTCTTTCCCGAGGGTGATCTTTTAATAGAGGTTTGATTGTAATTAAACACCTTTAGGATCTGGCATAGGCTGTCTGTCACCTCATCTGTCATGGAAGTATTATTGCGAGTGGGTAGAGAGAAAACAAAGCGTGCGGATAACGGTGGAAAGGAACAGAGGTAAAGGAAAAGAAAAACATAAGCCGGGAGTTAACCTAAACATCGCCTTTTTAGCCGCTTAACATGGATTTCACGTTGATATCTCGTTCGCGTTTCAAGCAATCAAAAATTCCTCTGCTCATCGCACAAAGCTATGTTGTGAGATATTTTGATTTTTGGGTATATTTGGGAAGAGATAATTTTTCTCAATGGATTAGTTAAATTAGGAAAATCGGAAATATTGAAGATTTAATAAGGGTTTAAAATTGGAATTTGAAGTTAGAAATTAGTAGACGGATACCAAACAGTTCCCTGTGGGGTGGCAACCAACTGGAAGTGTTTCAAAACATTTTTACTTCATTACAATCCCTCCTTCAAACTCCTTCATTTCACACAAATTCACGTTTACCCCCTCCTAAAATATTTTGCGTTATACTCTCCTTTTGCATCCTTTGTGCATTCTGCTTTACTAACCTTTGCGAAGGGAAAACAAATTTGGGTGGATGGATGGGTGGGTGTGGGGAGGGGAGGTTTAAAGGAGTGAAAACTGTGAAATGAGCCGTTCGACGCAGCGGGCATGGTCTGACTTTCATTACGGCCAATCTTTTCGCATATTTCGCATATTCCATGGTATAGCACTCGAAAGCACTACCGGTAACTAGTATTAATCTTATTTTTCTCGCAGTCAGTTGGTATCCGGTTATTTTTGCAATTCGATTCCTCACAGCAGGAAATGGCTAATCTTGTGACTGGCACTGTCGTGTATGAGTTATGCATCTCACCAAACATCCTGGGCATTTGGATTGAAGTCTGTCAGGAGACCAACGTCGTTCTTGAAGAGGTAGGAATAAAATCATTCTTGTGCTTTCATCCCAGGAACCACTCTATCTTTATAATTTAACCTTCTTTCTAATATCCGATTGTTGTTTTTCAGACTTCGCTCAACATCAAAGGCCCTGGATATCGCTGAACTCGTTCCGTGCTTCAATCCTGTTGATAACAATGGCGAGTTGTATCGCAGCGAACTGCGTAATCATGACCCTTATATTTTTGCCGTTGTTTAGCTGTGCGCCTCTGAAAGCAACTAAAGAAGATCCAGACCTTTATCGGAACGTGGTAAGGGATCTCCGTGTACTAAACGCTTCAGTTACATACCGATATTTTAGCTCACGTGCAGTACTGTAAATATGGACTATTATAACCTTCTAGAGTGACGTCATTTCACCTCATCACACCGTGACTCGTGTGTACTCGTGCGTAAGATTCAATCCCTTGCGATCTTTTCGATCTTGGTTCTTGGGAGAAAGAATTCTACGTGATTTTGTACAAAGCAGGACTAATATTCCGGTGTTCTGACGACTGTTGTTCGGTTCCTTCATGTGCGTCAAAACCTGAGTTCATTTTGGTCTTCTTTCGAAGGGTTGAGCCTGTGAATTCGAAACTATGTCGTCTTTACATTTTTTTCTGTAAGGGAAATATTACAAACATCCTTCTCTTTCTTCATTGTTGATTACGCCAAAGTTTTCTTGTTTTCGTCGGGGTGGTCCCTGCTACGTACTCGTAACACGTCTAATCATGGTTGTAAACTGAGACGTAAACGTCACTTAGCTGTCGACACATTCGACTTATTAATTCCAAAACTTGAAACAACCTGATCGGCCTGCTTAAGCCCGGTTTTCATATGTCGGGAAAATCCCAGACGGTCGGGGATCTCACTATTTCCCGACCGTCCCAGATTTATGCCGAGATAACGATCACCGAAGAAATCTGGGACGCATCGGCAAAACAGAAACCTTCCCGATTTTCCCGATTTGTCCCCGACCATCCGAGACGATCGGGGATGTCTACGATCTCCAGTTTTCATTAATCGGCATAATCTGGGACGGTCGAGAAACAGTGAAATTCCCGACCGTCTGGGATTTTCCCGACATATGAAAACCAGGCTTTAAGCCTGGTTTTCATATGTCGGGAAAATCCCAGACAATCGGGGATTTCACTGTTTCCCGACCATCCCAGATTATGCCGATTAATGAAAACTGGAGATCGTAGACATCCCCGATCGTCTGGGATGGTCGGGGACAAATCGGGAAAATCGGGAAGGTTTCTATTTTGCCGATGCGTCCCAGATTTCTGCGGTTTTCGTTATCTCGGCATAAATCTGGGACGGTCGGAAAATAGTGAAATCCCCGACCGTCTGGGATTTTCCCGACATATGAAAACCAGCCTTTAATCTAACGAAACACATCAGATTTCATATAAAGTCTTCTTCTTTGGCCATTTTAGCTTTAAGAGAAAAAGAAAACAAACTGTTTATATCCGCAGTTTGTTTTCTTTTTCTCTTATATCAGATTTCGTACAAAACTATTTTTATCAAAGACCAGGTTAATAGCATTCGTAGAGGCCGGACGATGTTTTCTTTAGAGACTGGGTTATGAATTTTTACATGTACTATGTTATCAGGGGGATCGTCTGGTGTCGTCTTGTCGCTCGTTTACGACTCTGTCTGTCGCTTGTTTCGTTGGGAGAAATGTCACTGTCTGAAAACAAAGAGGAATGGAAAGTCAGTTGTCGCTGTCGCAAACTGTCGCGCGTTTTCTGCCAATTTCTGTCGGTTGTCAGTGTTTTTGGAGAAGATTGTCGCCTGTTTTCAGAGCCATGTCGCTTGTCGCTTCTACCCCTTGAAAGGCCTCACTAACTTTAGCCACTGCACTGGACATGTTTATTATAGATGAATATCCAAAAGAGTGGCCCTCTGGTCCAGAACTGCCATTGCTGGGGATGGCCAGGATAGAAACTTAAGCTGACTATAACTTGAAAAACGTCGGTCCTTGTCTTGTCCGAAGTTTCCATCGTGCTAACAAAAGCCATTAAAAACCGATCATGCAGTGTTCCCCTTGCAAATCCCCAATTGCTTTCTTTCTGTTGTAGCTCTCGGTAAGAATTTTTTTGTATGAAAATTTCAGCTTCAGTTTGCGTGAACAAAATCTTACTAAGAAGTAAAATATAAAATTCCCCTTTAAATGCAGCTTAACTAGAAATCATGAGTGAGTAATAGGGTTTCCCAGGCAATACCTTGTTATTGTTTGGTAGATCGAGAATTTGCGCCAATCGTTCGGTTAATAGTTCACTGGCCATTAAAAGGTCATGCAACCGTACATATTTATTATGGTAGCCGTGATATTTTGAAAGCTTAAATTGACTGGAGGGAATCGTTTCTAAATGAAATGCTAACGGTTTTTGTTTCCAAAACTTTCATTAGCTTTCAGGCAATTTTGTTTATGACCGGCGGCATGTCTGAAATTGATTTTTTTAGGCACTGCACTGCTATTAGCCTGCGTCAAAACCCCGGTATAGACTATATCTAGGTTTTCAAGCGTTCGTTACACTGCTATTCAAGTATCATTGGGTTAGTCTAGAAAAGGCCACGGAAAACGGCCGACTTTTTTTCTTAGACCCCGCTTCCTAGCGGAAATTTATAAATGAGTAAAACTAAGAAGAAAAAGTGATTACTCACAGTCTTTCTCTCGACGAATGGATCCCTTTGCAGATCTTATTGGTTTGTTTACGTAAGATATGTCTGTTACGGCGCAGGACCCAAAAATTCTAGTCGCGCAAATGTAAATTTTTTAATTTGCCTCTTTGTCTTTGATGTAGAGTGAACTAATCCGGGACCGAGGATACACACTTGAAGAGCATTACGTCACCACGCAAGATGGATTCATCCTGAACCTGCAGCGGATTCCTCACGGGAGAAAAGCTAGCAACAGTAAATCACCCAAGCCAATTGTGTTCCTGCAGCATGGCCTGACAATGGACAGTACTAACTGGATTCTAAACAGTCCTTCTGACAGTCTCGGTTACATTCTGGCTGATAGAGGCTTTGATGTCTGGCTTGGTAATATCCGGGGCAACCTGTATTCACAGAGGCACGTCAAACTGGACCCTACTCAAGAAGAATTCTGGGATTGGAGGTTATAAAATGTTAGATAAAGGGCATAGTGTTCTAGTTAAACAACTACGCGAGCGCGGTGTTGTCGAGTAAATCCTCTCATAAATCATACCAAAAGCCAACCTCGTTCCCAGGGTCTCTCTTTTTCCCGCCCCCCTGGAGCGAGTGAGGTGCGAGAAGAGGAGAGAACCTGGGAACGAGGTTGACCAAAAGCCGGTTTGAGTCAGATCACATCTTTGAACTAGTTTGCTATTAGATAGTATGCGTAGCTGGTGGTATTGTAGGCACGCGTATTTAAGAGCAAGTAAAAGCGAGCGGCGAAGCCGCGACAACGAGTGGAGTAAGCCTCCTTCCCGTTCTCCTCGCGGCTTTGCCGCTCGCTTTTAGCGGCTCTTTACTCCGCGCGCCTACAATACGGCCAACTACGCAGGCTAGCTATCAGAATATCTTGTTATTTGACAAATTTTCGTCGAACATCGCACTCTAAGATTGTGTAACATATTTTTAATGGATATCCTCCCGTATAGTTTCTAAACTTTCCGACTATCGTTTTTTCACAAGGGCATGGTACATGTATTAGTCTTCTATTTTTTGCCCTTTCACGTTATTATACTTTTTAATCCTCTGTAAATCTACTGTAAACTTGTGAAGACAAATTTAAAAAAATTTCTGAATATAGTTACCATTTTGGTGAGGATATTTTGTACTAGATAAGGTGTCATCGAAAGAACATAGAAGCAAAGCAACAAACATGTAAGACAAAATAAATTTTAAAAAGCATGCTGGCGTTTACGGGACTTTCGAGAAACGGCCCCCTGGTGAAATGACCACCATTGTGAACTGGAAGTCTGTATAAAAGCCACACTGTCCTTTTATTGCGATGTCTGACACTGATGTTACTTCTGCTATCTTTAATTTGTATCTTTTATAGCTGGCAAGAAATGGCAAAGTACGATCTTCCCGCCATGTTGAATTATGCGCTGAATGTCAGTGGACAGAGCCAGCTGTTTTATGTCGGTCATTCTCAGGGAACATTGATCGGTTTCACGGGCTTTTCATCCAATCCTGAGCTGGCCAGTAAAGTGAAGATGTTCTTCGCCTTGGCTCCAGTGTATACCGTTGGATATGTTTCTGAAATTATCCGCAGTGCAGCGTATGCTATGTACCCAGCTCTGGTGAGTTCAAATTTACGCTCCAGGTAAAGCTGTCGTGTACACGGCCCCAGGCCTTACGGATCCTTTCAGTCGTATCTCCCTCGGTGTTTTCCTCTTTCGAATTAAGCAGATCAATCCCCATGCATCTACAAATTACCCACTGGGGAGTAAAGTGCAATATATATATTGTATTTGTCGTATTTCGTGTATTAAATTTCGGTTGCAATAGATACATTGGTAGACCAAATCTTAAGGAGCCTGATCATGTTCGTGCGACCGATTCTTACTATTAGCACTTTAAGAATAATTTCGGCTTCATTCTCTAGGCCAGGAACTCAATTACGTGGCCGTCTAAGACTCGAACATTCGTCAACAGAACAACAACAACAACAAATCTAAATCTGATTGTGAAAGTGGCGCGAGTTTCTCATTTCCTTCAGTTGACGCTCGCCGGACACCGCGCTGTCGCCTAAAGACTCAAAACTTAAGCACCATTTTTTACTACAAAATAAAAAGTACCGATGATAATTATACCGCTTGGTTTTCATTTCAGTCGTCTATATGAGCGATTTTCAACCTCAATAATAGTTCCAATTTCGTCGTTTCGAGGACGAAAGGAAAAGCGACTTATGATCAAAATGTAAGAGATCCGTTACCCAAGAAAAGAGGAAGCGCTCTTTTTCTATTAGATATTGCCCTTTTCTTCAACAGCACCTGTTCCAGAACTACCACACTGGGAAGATGATGACACATAAATTTGTGGAATTACTGACTGAGAAATCAGTGTGCGATGAAGGTGCTAGAGCTGAGAGGGTCTGCTATGACATTGGACAAGAACTGTTTGGATTTGACAGTTCCAACATAAACATGGTAAGACTTCATCAGTTTTCCTGTACTACCTGACTAAGCTCCCAACCAGCCCAAGTGAACGTTAGCGATATAAGAGAAAAGTCCATTAAATGTTGGTAGGAGTTCCCTGATGCATATAAACGGAAATCACTAAAATGTACCTGTATGGGCTTCACTGTACTGTCTAAGGAACTGTTTGTTTGTTATTCTATAAGCGGTCTATGTGTCCTCTGAGCCCGTGCTAGTTTACCTCCAAATGTTTCGCTAATTTAGGTCCTTTTTGGTTAAAATGTTTCTACTGCAAAAAACTCCTTATAACGTAACGTCCAACACAGTGTTCAAACGAACGAGCATGTTGGACCCAGCAATGCTGTTGGATCTTGTTGGCCAACAATATCTGGACCTTTTGAACGGGCCTTAAGACTAGGTACCTTCTCATATTCTTTCCTTAAAACAGCACTGAACCTTTCTTTTTTTTTTTTTTTTTTTTTTTTTTTTCTTTTTTTCATTTTTATTTAGTCAAGAGTGCCGGTCATCCTATCTCACTGGGGATCTGGAACATCGTTTAAGAACTTTGTGCATTTTGGCCAGGTAAGTTGGGATTAATACCTGTTGTATTGGATGAAACAACTTCTTAGCCTGTTCCAGAAGTTCCGATAGCAAACGGCGAAAATTAAGCGGCCCGTCCGAAGCCCCCTCCATTTTTCAGCACAATTATTTTCGCCTCGCCCTGCTTGTACTATCGCGCCCCGTTTTATATTCCATTTTAAACTATCTGAACGCCTAGAACAGCCTACAACTTCTGGATACAAGCATGAGTGGAGATAATCCTATACATGTTCAAACCATCACCGTTATTAAAACTGGAAAGAAACGGGCAAAGAGTTGAGACAAGAGGCCAGCTGTTCCATCCATCCCTGTTTTTCCTTTTCCAGGATGGGAGCAACACAATAGTAGTGAACTTAAATCAAGGTGTCGACAACCCCAAATTACCTACACTGCACTATATAAGAAATAATTAAGAAAATGATTATAGTGTCTCTTGATGCCCCTACTTTATGCAAGAATTTACAGCTCGATACGATGAGTTTTCTTCTTGAAGAACTAGCCAGGTTGATAAGCACTTTTATTTTCGTTGCAGATGGTGTTGTCTAAGATGTGTACCAAATTTGATCATGGATACATTCACAACTTCATGCGATATGGTCAGGTACTGCAGCAATGTTTGCTTTTATACATACATCGCTCATGTAGTCATTTTCCACTCACCCTTCCATCCGTCCACCTTTCCATATATTCATGCATCCATCTGTCCACCTGACCATCCGTCCACCCGTCTTTCTGTCTCTTCTTCAGTTCTTACGTCCAGGCAGCCATCTGCCTGCCTATCTATTCATCAACCCAGATCTATACGTCAACGCTTTCGTTTGTCGTTTGGTGGTTTCTTTCATTGTCTTAAAATATCAGTTGTCATAGTCCTAAAGTGATGACGTCACAAAACTAAACTAAACTCGTTCGGATATTCAGAAAGACACAATAAGAAAGGCCTACTTGCCAAATTTCGGCATTTTCTTACTGTTCATTCATTAAGCGCTGAGTAGTCCGTCTGTCCGTTCGTTCCTTTTGTGCATTTACAAATTCATGAGGTCGTTCGTTTGTTTAACCCAGCCCTCGTCCATCCGTCCATCCATGCAGCCATCCTTTCAGCTCCTACAGCAAACAAGCAGTAACAGCTGACTTTCTTTTCTCTTCAGTTTTCCCCTCCCGAGTACATGGTGGAAAACATGGCAACACCAACAGTGCTTTTCTCGGGCTCAAACGACAAACTGGCCAGCCCGAAAGATGTGAAGCTCTTAAGGAAACGACTAACGAACTTGAGGTACTTCGAGGAGGTCAAGGAATGGAATCACGCTGATTTTCTGTTCGGTAATGACGCGCCTGGTGTTCTTTACTCAAAGATGCTGGACATGATGGAGACGGAACTAGCCCTGGGAACAAACATGGCTGAATTTCACTTAATTGAGAAAAAAAGTGAACTGAACTTCAGTTAATTAGTATTACTGTTCGGGTTTTTGGTTTTGTTTTTCTTGCATCTGTTTTGGTTCGGATTTGATTTGCTTTTGTGTGTGTTGATTGTATTCATTTGTATAAAGTTTGAGTTTCTTATTTTACAGTATACGTAAATGTAGCAAAATGTTTTCTTTCACATAATAAAAGCTGTGGTGTGGTAAGTGGTTGGCTTTTCAGACTTAAATAAGAGGACTGGTCTGTCAGGATTAATATTGGCCAAGGGTTTAGTTGGCAAGTAAAACTTAGCAATAGAAAACAACAACGTTTGGGAACCAACAAAATGTCCCGCTCCCAGTTGGCTTGTTACCCGGGGGGGGATACTCCTTATAATGGCCTATATGGGGAGGCTCCGCCCGAAAGAGGTACCTTTTTCACGCCCAGTTCAAGTATGTGAAAGGGTAGGGATTTCACGAGTCGAAGTATATGAAAGGGAAGGGAAATATGTCATTAAGGTATTTAAAGGGCCTTTCATTAAAATATTTCGAACACACATGCCTTATGACTTACTGTTTTCATTTATTGAACTCTCCATGAAAATGACAAGAAGACTTCCTGTTTTAGGTATACGAAATGGGTACCATTTGTCAATGGAAGGTATACGAAATGGGTACCATTTGTCAATGGAAGGTATACGAAATGGGTACCATTTGTCAATGGAAGGTATACGAAATGGGTACCATTTGTCAATGGAAGGTATACGAAATGGGTACCATTTGTCAATGGAAGATATACGAAATGGTCCCATTTGTCAATGGAAGGTATACGAAATGGGTACCATTTGTCAATGGAAGGTATACGAAATGGGCCCCATTTGTCAATGGAAGATATACGAAATGGGTCCCATTTGTCAATGGAAGGTATACGAAATGGGTACCATTTGTCAATGGAAGATATACGAAATGGGCCCCATTTGTCAATGGAAGATATACGAAATGGGTCCCATTTGTCAATGGAAGGTATACGAAATGGGTACCATTTGTCAATGGAAGGTATACGAAATGGGCCCCATTTGTCAATGGAAGATATACGAAATGGGTCCCATTTGTCAATGGAAGGTATACGAAATGGGTACCATTTGTCAATGGAAGGTATACGAAATGGGCCCCATTTGTCAATGGAAGATATACGAAATGGGTCCCATTTGTCAATGGAAGGTATACGAAATGGGCCCCATTTGTCAATGGAAGGTATACGAAATGGGCCCCATTTGTCAATGGAAGATATACGAAATGGGTCCCATTTGTCAATGGAAGGTATACGAAATGGGTCCCATTTGTCAATGGAAGGTATACGAAATGGGTACCATTTGTCAATGGAAGGTATACGAAATGGGCCCCATTTGTCAATGGAAGATATACGAAATGGGTCCCATTTGTCAATGGAAGGTATACGAAATGGGTACCATTTGTCAATGGAAGGTATACGAAATGGGCCCCATTTGTCAATGGAAGGTATACGAAATGGGTCCCATTTGTCAATGGAAGGTATACGAAATGGGCCCCATTTGTCAATGGAAGGTATACGAAATGGGCCCCATTTGTCAATGGAAGGTATACGAATGGGGTACCTTTTGGGGGGGAGGGGGAATAGAGGGAATACGTACACTCAGTAGAGTTTCCAAAAAATCACATTTTGGAAATTAAAGGTAATATTCTTGCGGAGGTGATCTGAGATCAATGCGCAGAATAGTCTGGGCCGAGCGTCCTAACCTAAGGTTCTGGCTTCCTCGACACTGGCACCAGGCCGGCAGCGCACAGTTTCCCGCCAAACCGTTTTCTATTTATACTGTTCATTCTGCATGTGGAAGTGAATGTTCAGTTCATTCGGAAAACAGGTACCGTCTATTTTGAGTTTTCCCTGATTCCAGTATATAGCCCTTATTTAACGGAGACAAATCAGTGGAAAGCACCTTCAAGGACACTTAATTAAAATAAAAGCAACTCTAATACATTCTCGCTAATTATACATCACCACTCATCTTTCGGGCTACTCTGAATCCGGTATTGCCTTGAAATTCACTAAACAGCCAAGTTCGCCTTTTGTAAGCATCATAATATTTCTTAGAATCAATTTATTCCCATAAATTCGTGTCACTCGTGGTGCACTTTATTCGCTGATTCGTTGTGATTCATCAACACTACAATTACAGGATTTCTTTTCATTCGTCTATACTCTTTGTGGTACTAAATCAATATCTACTAATTTTACAAAAATTCATCTGTTCGATCATATGTCCTGTCCATTTATTTTTGTTCTTAGTTGATGCCCCGCTGTTCGACGACCTCAACGTCTCTGAAAGTCAAATTCTGCAAATGAAAAACAAAGATTAATAAGTCAAGGTTAGTCCACAGCACTAAATTAATTGCGAGGCGGTTATATTACTGGAATAATAATATTTTCTCTTCTGTAATAATAATAATAATAATAATAATTATAAGGTCGCAGCTCACCTACACCGGAACATCTGCAGGGAATACAATGTGGACACTGTAGACAAATGGTATGAACACGAACCAAAAACAGTGGTAGAAAGAGATAATATCACTATCCTGTATGGCATGCCCATCCACACAGATAGAGCAATAACAGCAAATCGCCCAGACATTGTGATCAAGAATAAGCAGGAAAACAAGTGCACCTTAATTGACGTGGCCATACCATCGGACAAAAACACTTCTATTAAGGTATCAGAGAAACTGTCTAAATACAAAGATCTGGAGATAGAAATAGCCCGTATGTGGCAGATGAGAACAGTGGTAATCCCTGTTGTCGTAAGTGTCCTTGGAGTTATTAGGAAAGGCACTGAAAAACAGCTGCGCGAAATCCCAGGCAACAACAATCCACATGAAATCCAGAAAACAGCACCTCTGGGAACAGCACACATTCTGAGAAAGGTCCTCTCAATCAAGTAGATTGAACAAATACTCCTCTAGTGCCTTAGAACCATGTTTTGGTTCTGGCCCTAGAAGGTAAATGTGGACAAGTAATAAAGTGAAGTAAAATATAATAATAATAATAATAATAATAATAATAATAATAATAATAATAATAACGGTGTTGCAAACGTATAGATGTATCAGTACCGCCCGACCGAAACACCTCAACGAAAGTCATTGAAAAGCTTTCAAAATACAAAGATCTTGAGATTGAAACCACGAGAATGTGGGGATTGAGGACAGAGACTGTGCCGGATATTGTTGGTGCGCTGGGACTTATTAGAGAGGGAATGGACCAGAATTTAGGAAAGATCCCCGGAACCAGCAACATTAACGAGCTGCAAAAAGATCGTCCTCCTAGGAACGACGCACATACTGAGATAGTTTCTGTCCATCAAATAAAACCCCTCCCTGGAACCTCAGGACCAAGGATTGGCCCCGGTTCTAGGAGACTGTAGGAAGCAATAAATAACACTGAAAACGATAATAATAATAATAATAATAATAATAATAATTGAAGAAAGAAATATCAATGTCTATGTCTGCCAGAGCCAGGAACGGTTGTTGAAAGCTGCATGGAAGAGGAAGAATGTCGATGAAGTTGAAACGCCAAAGGAATATAAGAAAAGGATGAAGTGGAAAAGATCTGAGGACTGGTCTGGAAAGCAGCTAGATGGGCAGTTCAAGAGAGAGACAGAGGACCTATCTGGTGTTTCTTGGAATTGGATAAGAACTGGTGAACTGAAGAAGGAGACAGAAGGGCTTATTTTTGCCGCGCAAGATCAGGCACTAAGAACAAACGCCATAAAAGCCAGAATCGAAAACCAAAATGTGTCACCCAAATGAAGAATGTGTGGGAGTCACGATGAAACTGTGCAGCATATTTTGTGTAGTTGCCCCAAGCTTGCGCAGACAGAATATAAAAAGAGGCATGATGTTGTTGGTGCGGGTCATTCACTGGGAGGTGTGCAAAGAATATGGAATTGAGTGCAGTGACAAATGGTATGAGCATTCCCCCAAAAGTATAGAAGAGAATGAGGAGGTTAAACTGCTGTGGGACTTTACCGTCCAAACAGACCGTGAAATCCACCACAGGAGGCCAGACATTGTAATTCAGAAAAAGAAGGCAAAGGAAACAATCATTGTGGACATAGCTGTTCCCGGAGATAGAAACGTACTGCAGAAAGAAACTGAAAAGTATGAGAAGTACCAAGACCTGGCAAGAGAGATTAAAAGGATCTGGAAATCAAGGACAAAAGTGGTGCCAGTGGTTGTAGGCGCATTAGGTTCAGTGTCAAAGAAGCTGGCAGGCCACTTGGAGCAACCAGGAATTAAAAACCGAACAAGAACGATGAAAAAGTCGGCACTCCTCGGATCGACACATATCCTCAGAAAAGTGCTGGAAGTCTTGGGACCTCCGCCCATCCCAATCCCCCTCCATTTTTTGCCGCTTTATTTTCGCCTCGCTCTTCCAGTAGTAACGCGCTCCGTTTACCATCTGAACGCTTGGAACAAGCTATGCATACGGTACAGAGCACAGCAAACCTTTATGTTGGGGGCCTTTAGTAAGAATGCATTGTACTCCGAGGGCAATCGTTTGAATTCCAGGTATTTTGCATAGCAAGAGATCGCTTTGTCTTCGAAAATGCTTGACCAAGCTATGGGAGAGCAGCAAATGAAGATATCTCCGCGATCACAGGATCCGCGATCACTTTATTTACAAGGATGTGGATGTCTTGATTTATTTACATTTCTGGTAATTTCTTTAGCCAACACTAAACAGAACATATCCAAACGATCTCCGCTCGAAATCTGTACTGATCTTGAAGATAGCCGGTTCGGTTTGTGTGTTTGTTTTGTCTCCCTCTTAGCGTCTTGTTGTTAATTGAAATTCTACCCTGTACTAATCGCCAATAAAAAAGAGAAGGAATGGTTTTCGATTTCGTTTTTCTGTTACCCAGGAACACCTGCGTCAATTAGTCCTTATACCAAGCTGCCAAAGCGCCAGCCAATGAGAAGCATACAGCGTTTTTCTTTAATTGTTTTAAAAAATACTAACAGAATATTCTGATCAGCATCTCTAAATTAGAGCATAGAAATTGACAAATTACTATCATCTAAGTCATCATCTTGCAATCTAATGGAGATGTATGATATTTCGGAATCCAAGGGTTTCGTATAAGTAATTGCGCGTATTTCTTTTTAAATGCTGAAAGAGGTCGTTAATTTATTTGGCTTGAGTATTCTGTGCTTAGCTGTGGAAAGAAATCGATAGAGTTCTCGTTTGTCTTCCGAAACGTCAAGGTAAGTCGTGCTAAGTCATGATGTATGGTTGCCCAGGAAGGCCGGTAAATCGTAATAGATAAAAAGTCTAAGACCTTGTGGTTTGCAATAGCGACAAGAATCGAATTTACACGATTTACTTTGGGCTGAGAATACGTACTTTGGTTTCAAAGATAAAGCTGTCGCATCGATCAATTACGTTTACTGTAAAAGCTGACGAAACAATTAGAAAATTAACAAAAACAATTTGGTTTTAGTGAACGCATTAATATCTCACCCTTTTTTTCTGCCGAGTCATCAAAACTCCTTTCATTTTGTCTTCTTCTCAGGAAATCAGATTTGACCGGTTTCATCCGGGGATGATCCTCTTCATATTCTCGTCCCCATCGGAGCCCCTGTGAGAAGGCCGGTTGAAAGCAGACGGAAAGAAAAATGCACGAAACGAGAAAGACAACCACAAGGCTTTTAGTGTCCATTGCACGCTTGGCCTGAAACAAAGCGTTGAGAAAATAAGATAATTTTCCGGCTTTTATAGGAGAAAACTAAAAAATGGCAACCTGGTACATTATGTAACTAGAGTAAAAAAAATCAAAGGAGAGATTTTAATAGTTTAAGCTTTCGTCCTCAAAATATTTGATGATTCGAACGTTGGTTCCTGTTAAATGATTTCAACCGTAGGTTAGTCCTTAGAAGAAATGATATTTGACATACAACATGAAAGGGTCCACTAGTTATGAAAAAAAATACGTTTTCTTCAATTTAGCTAGTTTTGGCATCTCTGAACAAAAGAAGACTAATCAGGCTAGCTTACGCAAAACGAAAACCAAATGTTTGTATGCGTTCAAAGCGTTACCTTTCTGCGTCAATAGGTTATACACGCTTCGGCTAAAACATATGTTCTGCTAAGTACTTGTTCACCTTTCGTACAAAAGACAATACTGTAAAAGTAAAATGGTGAACTGAAAACAAGCGATGCTGTGGAAACAAGCGTTGGGTATTTAAATTTCGAATTGAAGCTCTTCACACAACAATTCACTGGCAAAAAAGCACGATCTCAATTCTGATTTGTTTGAATTATATGAAGAATAAACTTAAATGTGTGACAAAGTTTGATGAAAAGCTATCCAGTGCAAGAGGTTTCATTGAGATTTTCCGGAGTTTTCCTTACATCTAACTTGAAACTTCATTAAGTCTGATTAAGAAACGTGAAGAAATAAAGTTTTCAAATGATAGGATATTGGGAGAATTCTACAGTAGCAACCCAAGATGAAAAATGAAACAGTTTTTTCCTACCGTTTGATGATGCTGTCGCTTAAACCTCTAAGAATTCTATGCACCTTTCCTTGTTATTCGGCAGCTTATAAAGCTAATACCTCCGGCAGTAGCTCGTTTTGCAAATTAAATAGGTTAAAGGGGTAAAATGACTTCCAAATGATGGTCACGTAATTTAGTTTAATTACTTCCGCATTAAGAATAATGACAAGGCAGACTCATTTGACAGAAACAAAGATGTAATACAGGCTGCGTGTCAGTTAAATTTTCATCTGTTTTCCCTAATCATAAAATCCCCCAAATCAGGGTTGACAGGCGAGAACACAGTATTTTTTCGGCAATCTTATGCGGTTTGATTTGACGAATGAACTTTGCGTTTAAAACACAAGTTAATGCTATAAATATCTGCAGCCGTCAAAACTGTCACCAGACAAATTTCCTAAATAACGTCAAGTTTTTGCCGAGGAAGTATTAGCCATCTTCAATTGTGTCAAGTGAAAATTTGAACATACAAACATAATTGCTAAATTGGTTCTTTGCAAACAACTTTAGTTTTCCTTTGTTGAAGTATAATTTGATTCAAGACAAACTATTATCGTTTTCTCGAGAAATAAACTGTTGGAATACCGAATTCTGCCATCGACAAGTCTATAAATTTTAATTCATTCAGTTCCTGAACCTTCCCAGCGGGGCCGTGAAATTACAAGAAAAAAAGACAAGATTATCTTGATTTGTCCCATGTTAAAGCAGCGTGCTACCTTTTAACCAAAATGCCAGCTGTTCTGATCTCTAATCTTTGGATGCTATACTCGATTTGGTAGTGATCTGCGCTCGTGAAATAGACTTCGACAAAAAATAAAGAGCATTAATTTCTAGACAAGTCGGAAATGAAATTTGATAATTATTAAAACTTTGTCGCTGTTTACTGAAGTTTGAAGCTATTATCCCATTTACGAAACACGCCCCAACATGTTTAATTTTTTCCTCTGGGTTCTTTAATTGTAAAAATTATCCTTATAAAGTCTTTGTAATAATGAATATACCTCTTTTATTCAAGAACAGACTAATTAGTTCACGAGGAAAAGTCTGGAAAATATTTATATTGTCCCTGCGGCAAACAACAAAATGTGGCCTTTGCATATGCTAAAGTGACAAGAGGAAAATGGGTAAATATGAAAAACGACGCTACGTTGAAAAGAATACTTTTGGAATTAAACCATGGAGAAGGCCAGCTTTATGTAAACGAGTACTTTTTTGTGAAACAAACTAAGGAGCACTATCAACAAGTTTTCAAAGGAACAGTCTTTGGCATTTTAAATTTGACAGATTTTTTTTTAAAGCCCTTTCGT
This sequence comes from Pachyseris speciosa, assembly GCA_016490735.1. NCBI lineage: Eukaryota > Metazoa > Cnidaria > Anthozoa > Scleractinia > Pachyseridae > Pachyseris > Pachyseris speciosa. The sequence goes on from JAEMWC010000011.1 coordinate 509,125, forward strand.
CTTAGAAGCTATACGCAGAAAATCATGAGATCGCAATCGGAGAATATATTGACCGTGACCCTTTTATTTTAGTACGTTTGAGTGATTTATTGGAGGTAAGATGTCAAATTATCAGAGCGCAATATGGCCGGCACTATCGATCACAAGTTTATACTGACGGCTGGTAGTAATATTGTCGGAGCACATGCATATGTAGATTTAACCAAAGCGTGGCCGGACTTTCCGCATTCGTTAGATAAACCTAAATATGGTTCTGTTGACATTTAACGCCCAAAGAAATCATTTAATCAGAACCGCACAAAAAATGAATTCATTTTTTACGTTTTTTTTTCTTTCGTTTTGGAATTGAAATTATAAGATAATTGATGTAAAATTTGCTTAGAGTAATCTATAACATGTACTTTTATATCTTTTTTTCTCTTTTTCTTTTCTTTCCTTTTTTTTTTTTTTTTTTTTTTTTTTTTTTTTTTTTGCTACAAATAGGTAAACATAAAAAGCAAGCCACAATGGAACGTTTTGTAAACAAAGTACGAATCGCATCAAACGAAACAAACAAGTATGTGCCATATGCCTTTTTGCTTCTTCGCGATATTCTTCGCTTTCTTGAATTAATACTTTCGTAACTGCCTCGCCTTGGAAATTTTTCAGGTTACTTTACAGACAACGAACTTGACTTGAAACAGCTTTTTGCAACGTATCTTGTGGTTGTTTAAGTTCAGTTTTTTATTTCTTGGGGAATGCTTTATTTACAGAACAGGAAAACAAACTATAAATTTCTTTCTTTCATTTCTGTCAACTAACACCGGCTTCAATTTTAATTATTAAAACAAAAGAGCGGAAATAGCTTTTCGACTGGCCACGTCGCCATCTCTTTTGAATTGTTTCATTTCAATAGTTGGCAGGTTTCATCATATTTAGTGCTACGTACCGGTTACCTTTAAACGCAGATTTTCGGTCGCTCGCTCAACTCTTTTAAAGAATGATTTTCCAGCCCACATGTTGACTGAATGAATCTTCTTTAAACCTCGACACAACGACACAGAAATAATGATCCACTCTTAACAAAAGAACGTTAGCCAAAGCTAGCCTCCCTTCTGCTATTATATGAAAAATTATAAGGAAATTCTGTGGTATTCCGGAGCTTGGTATATCAAAACCGCAATCTGAAACGCAGTGGGTAAAAAGCCGAAACTAACAAAGTAGAATCAAAGCAAAAATATTAATTTGATATCTCGAACTATGGTGAAACTTAAAACACTGAAACATCCCGGCAAAATACCAGGGTATGGAAGTGTGTGGCTGGTGTCTTCTCTCTTTTTTTCCTCGTCATTTTGTCTTCATTATACATTATTATCGCTTTTTACATTTTTGAAAATATCCTTGGGAAAAATTAACTCTATCTTGCCAACCCATAAGGAACGATCATATTGGATATTATTAGCAACTGAACTTCGAATTACTTGAGGCACCTCTTAATATTTCCGACTGAGGTTACGCCTTCTTCTGCCAACAAACACAGAGAATGCCGACAAATTTAATTCATCGTGTCGCAAGGAAATAATAACAAAATAATTCTCTCTGTTGTTCAAAACAGCATCTGCTAATTTTGTGGTTAAAGTTTTTAGGCCGGTAATTAGTCTTACAGCTAGTTCTCGCGGATATATGCATATGTGTCAATGTTTTGTTCGTTTGCGATAACACAATGACGAGAAAAGTGGATCATCCTTCATCATCTGCTTATTATCCTCTTTGTCAGGAAGTTTCTTTCCTTATCATCTTGTGGCCTGATTTTAAGTCGCCACGAATATTTTATTCACAGAAGGAAATGATGAGAGAAGCTAAGTATTTTCAAATTTTTCCCTCTGGTTTGTTTTGGTTGTCTTGTGTTTCCCACGGTCTAATATCACTGGCGTTTTGATCTCCGCTGTTTCTTACGAAAGGTTGCTAAGCCTTTGCCTGGAGTACACAACACGGGAAAGGACCGCAGATTTCGAATCAGTGCCTCTTTTTAGCTAGCGAGTTCGATTTCCCTATAAAACGTCCCCTGACTAGTCTCAAATATATTGCGATTTACCCTATCTGATGGAAGTTTAGTCTTTCATAAGCTTTTAACGCGATCTACAAAATCTGCTTTGTTTGGGCCACACAGATTTCATCGGGTCTAGCAAATATTCAAGATGTCGGCTTTCGCAAAGAGAGCGTTCTTATCGAAAAATTAACTTGACCGTCCGTAGGCTGTACCGACAGCCGCACTATAGGTTTGTTCTACAGTCCAGTATACTTGGGGCTGGGTGCACGCGGCCATATGACGCGCGCATGGGAAGTGGGAGGAAGAATTCGGTCGTCCCACAACCCATTGCGGCCTTGGTACAAAAAAATTCGGACTTCCCGCCATAACCCATTTCGTTCAAGAGAAGTTACAGACAACTTTTTAAATTCTACCGCGCTGGGACCAAGCAGCCATGCCGCCTAAAACAACCCAATTTGCCCATAAAATGCCAAATCGGGTGGGAAAGCGGCAAAAACCCGAATTTAAGCATTTTTGATTAGTCAATCTATTATTCAAAACCTCAATTTTACCTTGAGCTGTGCACAAACTGATCTCACCCAATAGTAGTTTTTTTTTTTTTTTTTTCATAATTCCATAAAAGACAGGGGTTTTTTTGCAAAAGGTCTCAAGCAGAATTTCTGAAAAGTGACATAAACTCTTGTCGGACGAATCGTTGAACTGCCGCTTAGACCAGGGAACATTTATTTATTCTTCCATTCAACTAGTCAACTGAACCGTGTTTTCCCCGGGTATTCACAATCTCTCAGCTCTTCTTCCCCGCCCCCCCCCCCCCCCCCTCCCCGCTTCTCTCTCTCCAGGGGCGGGGAGAGGAGAGACCCTAGGAACGAGGTTAAAGCCACTTATTTTGAATTGTTTTCCGTTCCAGCTTCATGAAATCGATCTAAACAGAATTCTTAAGAATTTTTTTAAATTTTGTTCAAGACGAATAAGCTGACCAAGTCATTTCAGTCTAATGAAGATCTATTTCAGTTGTTGCTGGGTTTATTATTATTATTATTATTATTATTATTATTATTATTATTATTATTGTTGTTGTTATTATATATTTTTCGTTTTAGCCGGAGCTTGTCCTAAGGTTGAGGTGTGGAAAACGTCTTTTCTTTGAGCCCTTCCTTCGTAGTTAACATCTATATCGACTGTCGCCCCATTCTCAAAGTATAAAACAACACCGCTTTTTTTCTTTTTTCAATTTTTTCGTTTTCCTTTCTTCAATTTCTTTTCCTTTTGTTTGTTTGTTTTTTTCTTGTGTGTGTTTGTTGGTTGTTGTTTTTTTTTTTCTTTGTCTCAGTTTTTTAGGCAAACAAAGGCAAAGTGGGTAATGTTAGTTACCGCTGGAATTGTGCGAAAAGCACTTTTTTTGCTCTGAGTTTGAAAATGCTCTAGACTTGAAAATGATTGAACCTACGATGAACCAGAGGATGGCAATATTTATCCCGGCTTTGGCAGAGTTTCTTTGGATTTTCAGCCAAAAGAACTGAGGCGGATTCCTAAAATTTAAAAAACATTGCACGTTGGATTTGAAGTCGTGTGGTTTGCGCCCTTCGCTTTTATTGTCCGCTGTAGAGAATGTGAAGGATTGCGGAATTATCTGAACGGGGTACTTCAGAAAGTCGAGACGGTTACGAAAGGGACATGCTAAAACAATGAATATCGTTCAAAACCTCAGTATGTCGCGTTTGGAGTGAGTTGTCTAGATAGTAGGCGGTTTTCTCAAAACTGGAATTTTAAAAAAGCTGAAAAAGACAAAAGTGCTTGATAAAGAACCTGACCACACTTCTTTCACGCGATGTTATTGCCGAGTGCGGGTCAATTGAATGAAAATGCATTTAGCTGATGATAAAGTGATCTTGGGTTTCTTCTTATGACATCCAGTATTATACTTGTAGCAGAAAAACAGTTATCTAACAAAAGGCGATGGGTAGTTATGAAATATTATTTTAACTTAAGAGGGTAGTTAGCAAGGCCTCTTCAACGTTTCTTCAATAACTTGACTTGGTTGTCGCATAAAAAAAATAGAATCAAAACTATCAAACGAACTCAAGACATGAACTTGTGATCGTTTAAGCGGTACTACTTTATTTGATTAAATTTTCGAAAAACCGAGTCAAATGAATAATAAGCGGAACAAACTAAAGATGTTATTTAAACCCGTCTTCGTTTGGCGCACCTTTCACTTGTCGATTATCCAGTCGATTATGCTTGCGGTAAAGCATAAAACCATTCTGACATTATGGAATAATACAAGTTCGTTTGGCGTTCGTTTGTAATCTTTTCATTTGCCTTAAGGCTCTTGTTCCGGGGTATAGGAAGTGAAATATTGTGCCAACGCTCAAAATCCTGAATAATTAATACGTGTTTAGAAATACAACTTCTTGTTAGTTGATTTTGTCCAATAAACACCAATGAGAGGTCATGGGAATGGTGTTGAAATCACAATGCGCATACACCTCGCGGAAATGAACTTTAATTGTTTTAGTGATTGCATGGATTCAACCACCAACTGAGAAAATTGTTTATCAACAATTTAGCCTTCTTTCCGTGAGTCAAGTAAAAAAAGACCCTTATTTTGACTTAAATATTACGAGCCGGTCTTCTTCGGTCTTTCAATGTCGGGATTTTAAGCACTTTCAAAGAAAAAAAACACTCAAAGACTTCCTTTTAATACAAAGCAACTTAAATGTTGATAACCAATCATCCATTTGATCTGTATAAGTAAATGAATTTGGCTGGTAGATGTAAGCTGTTCCACGCCAGATAGAATAATGAGATATGCAAACACATCGCCTGCAGTAACCAGCAGCTGTGTAGATAACCTCCTATATAACTAAGGCAATGAAAGAATATCAAAAGCTCCACTTATATGTTACTCATCGATCGAGAGAGGAGGTATCCTGCTGCTTCGAGAGGCTGTTAGAAAGACAACTGTTTAAGGTACGTATAACAGGGAGTTGCCTTTGAGATGATTAAGGAGCTCCATTTCTAAGCTATCATTATTAATTTCAATCATTATATTTGCTAACGCAATTATGCGCTATGAAGTAATTGCCACCGTCATATCTCGGAATTTCACTGGCAATATATAACAGTAACGTATAAATTATACTAGCTATGAATCAAGTCGAATGATGGTATTATCATTGCCTTGAAAAGGTATGGACAAATCGTAATTTCAAAACGACCAATAAGCTTTGTGTTGAAATGTTTGATATTTGTGAGATGTTTGTCGGCTCGAGAGACAGGGATTTATGGATCTTTAATCTTTGTTATAGAAAGCCTTACATTCAGCGAGTCTCCTTGGCTGGTGTCTCCTCACTTTTTCATCTGATTTCGAAACACACTGTTTTTTCCAAAAGAAAAATAAACGAAAGATGACTAAAAATATTGACACTTATCTAGTTACATGCACTTCAAAATCTAATCATCCACGATTAAAAGTTAACCGAGGTTATCATCTCACCGTGTTGAAAATGTTTTAGACTACGAGTGTAGTTTATGGAAAGCCGTTTGTAGCAAAATTTAATCCTTGAAATATATGTTTAATCCACCAAATATTGGTTTAATTCAAACTAGTGAAAATTCATTCAATCCATAATCCATCAAATGTTGGTTTAATTTAAACCTGTGAAAATTCATTCAATCCATAATCCACCAAATATTGGTTTAATTTAAACCAGTGAAAAGTCATTCAATCTAATCGTAAATATAAATTTTCATTCAATTCAATCTTTTGATTATTATCATTTAATCCAATGCCTTGAGTTTTGATTCAATCCAAACCTTGAAATATCTGTTTAAACCGGAAAATTTTATTCAATCTTCCTGGGCCGAGCGCGGCCAAGAGAAACCAGAGTAGGTTGAGTACGAGAGAGAGCACAGTTCTTTTGTAGCGACAACATGGCGAACGAAGAACATTTTGAGTTAGAAAAGACTCGCTGAAGTTTCTTGCAGAAGTTTTAGATAAAAGCGACAACCTTTTCAAAGTAATTTTGACGCGAAAACTTTAGAAGCGTATGCTGAAGTTCTTAATCAAACTATTAGTTTCGTTACGAAAATTTGGTTTATCAACGGAGTTGATAATGTAAATTGACCACCGTACAGGGATTCGATTAGCTGACGTTTCGAGCGTTAGCCCTTCGTCGGAGCGAATCGAGGAATTCTGGGTTGTGTATGGTTTATATACAGAAAATGGAGCTACGCTATTGGTGGTAACATGGTAACGTGAAAAACAGGAATAAATTAATTGAATGAAAAGCGCTCGTTGATACCGTGGGGATTAAGAGTGCCAATTTGAAAGATCAGTTTTTGCTCGAGATTTTTACGGCTTTCCGTGGTACCTTGATGTAGGGAAAGGCCGGAGATTGACATGTGTTGTTTGGAATGGTTAGGGAGATTAAAATGCCGAGCGACAGGTTTGGATGCGTCTTTGTCATCTTTCTCAACATCACGAAGATGTTCTCGGAATCGGTCACCTAGTCGTCTTCCTGTTTCGCCAATGTATACCTTTTTGCACAATGTGCAGGTTATGCAATAGATAACATTTGCGGAGGTACACGTGAAACGATCAGTGATCTTAACAGATCGCTTAGGGCCCGATATTTTGTCAGTGTTTTGAATGAAAGGACAAGTTTTGCATCGCGAGCGCGCGCATTTAAAAGTGCCAGGTTGTTCAGTTGTTTTGAATGCGCTTTTAACTAGAAAGTTACCTACATTTTTGTCGCGTTTGAATGAAATCAGCGGTGGTTCCGAAAAGATTCTAGCAGTTTCTGGATCATTTCTGTTGTTCAATCGGGCCATCACCGCGCTCAGCAGATTGATCAACAGTCAGCACTACAGACGTCACAAAAGGAAAAGAATGACAGAATTCCATTCACCCTCACATTTCACCCGCATAATAACCCAGTTAAAGCCATCATTCTTAACAACTTTAAGATACTGCAAAATGATCCAGAAACTGCTAGAATCTTTTCGGAACCACCGCTGATTTCATTCAAACGCGACAAAAATGTAGGTAACTTTCTAGTTAAAAGCGCATTCAAAACAACTGAACAACCTGGCACTTTTAAATGCGCGCGCTCGCGATGCAAAACTTGTCCTTTCATTCAAAACACTGACAAAATATCGGGCCCTAAGCGATCTGTTAAGATCACTGATCGTTTCACGTGTACCTCCGCAAATGTTATCTATTGCATAACCTGCACATTGTGCAAAAAGGTATACATTGGCGAAACAGGAAGACGACTAGGTGACCGATTCCGAGAACATCTTCGTGATGTTGAGAAAGATGACAAAGACGCATCCAAACCTGTCGCTCGGCATTTTAATCTCCCTAACCATTCCAAACAACACATGTCAATCTCCGGCCTTTCCCTACATCAAGGTACCACGGAAAGCCGTAAAAATCTCGAGCAAAAACTGATCTTTCAAATTGGCACTCTTAATCCCCACGGTATCAACGAGCGCTTTTCATTCAATTAATTTATTCCTGTTTTTCACGTTACCATGTTACCACCAATAGCGTAGCTCCATTTTCTGTATATAAACCATACACAACCCAGAATTCCTCGATTCGCTCCGACGAAGGGCTAACGCTCGAAACGTCAGCTAATCGAATCCCTGTACGGTGGTCAATTTACATTATCAACTCCGTTGATAAACCAAATTTTCGTGTCTCACTTCCCCACCGACGCAGCACCACAGTTTCTTTAGAAACTAATCCCCTTTATTCATTTATTAGTTTCGTTAGGTCGTATGTCATAAGAATCATCACCGCTTTCTTCACAAAGACACTCGAATCCTTCTTTCACTTTCACGTACAGCAGTCCTTGCCCAGCCATTTTCTTCTCCACAGAGTACGGTAATAACAACTTTGTCAGGATCAAGTTCGACCCTTGATATTTTCTTTTGATGCAATTTAACGAATTCGAAGTCGTTTGCTCGTATGGTGGGAAATTTCTTGCCAAAAGATTCCTTGATAGCATTTTTGACAGACTCTTCATCATCTTTCTCGACTCGTCCAGCATTATCATACATTGGCAATAACCGTTATGCTCTTCGCCAAGAATTTTTAGAGGACCCCCCCCCCCCCCCCCCCCCCCCCCCCCCACTGAAAACCACTCTAGTGACAGAGGCCTCATGAGTCTTAATTTCGATTGATAAACGGGGCAGTAGCTCGTAGCCTCTCTGACTGATTCAGACAACGATAGGTCCCAATAGATGTGCTGTTTCTGATCACACATTGTGTTTCTAGCATGATCCAGTGATCTCTGTACAGAAGTATCAGTGCGCTAGTGCAACTTCCCCGAAGGATATTCGAGACATTTTCCAACATTTGAGCTACACGTTTAATTTTAGCTTCTGTCCTCTCCATCATGCACAACAAAGCTCCTGAGTACCTCACTGAGGCATTTCGCCTTAGTTCGTGACAGTACTGCTTATAACCTCAGAGACTCTAACTTTAATTTAGCACTTCAAAAACCCAACACCGAAAACTTAAAGAAAAGGTTTTCATACTGTGGTGGTAAGTTATGGAATTCCCTGCCATCTGCGATTAAAGCAGAACCGTCTGTTGAAGTCTTTAGGAAATATTTATTCACACTCGGTCTCCATGACATCAATTAATACTTCTTATTAGTTTTTGTTTACTTGTTATTCATGTAATTTTTATTCAGTACATCTTATGATATTTTATTGCATGCACGGCTTTCTTGGAAACTAATTCCATGTAACTGAAGAAACTCCGTGTTGAAATAAAAATGTGTGTCTGTCTGTCTGTCATAGTCTCCTTTGCAGACGTGTTTTTTGTTTTGGGATGTAACGCAACACTTCTCTGTGGTGAAGAAAATGGCTGGGCAAGGACTGTTGTGCGTGAGGCCAGATTCAGACGCCGAACTTTTCATGAGCGGAGTTTAATTCGAATTAACAAAATTAATAATAATAATAATAATAATAATAATAATAATGATGATGATGATGATGATGATGATAACTATAATAATAATAATAATAATAATAATAATAATAATAGTAATACCACTTTATAGGGGTGACACAACTACTGATAGCCCAGTAGTTTCCACTGCGGCCCACAAATAGGCTAGACACAAATAATGCAAATAAACTCAACATGATAAGAATCCCAACTGGCCGGAGGCAAAGCAGTTGGCTATTTACAAGGATAACTGAGGACGTGAACCAGGGACTACCCAGAACAGGACCAGCTAGCGGCCAGAGTGGGATTTGAACCCGGGGCAACTGCATTGAAATCCATCACCCTAACCGCTGGACCATCATGCCCCCTCAAAATTCCGCCCGTTGGTTCAGAAGTCGAACTTAATTTGCCATTCCGCAGGCGTTGCTAATACAGTTCCAGTTCTAGTTCTAGTTCGGAGTAAAACTGCTTAAATATGTAATATAATAATTTATGCATTACGTTTGACGCATGAAAAATACGGCGTCTGAATCGAGCCTGAAAGTGAAAGAAGGATTCGAGTGTCTTTGTGAAGAAAGCGGTGATGATTCTTATGACATACAACCTAACGAAACTAATAGTTTGATTAAGAACTTCAGCATACGCTTCTAAAGTTTTCGCGTCAAAATTACCTTGAAAAGGTTGTCGCTTTTATCTAAAACTTCTGCAAGAAACTTCAGCGAGTCTTTTCTAACTCAAAATGTTCTTCGTTCGCCATGTTGTCGCTACAAAAGAACTGTGCTCTCTCTCGTACTCAACCTACTCTGGTTTCTCTTGGCCGCGCTCGGCCCAGGAAGATTGAATAAAATTTTCCGGTTTAAACAGATATTTCAAGGTTTGGATTGAATCAAAACTCAAGGCATTGGATTAAATGATAATAATCAAAAGATTGAATTGAATGAAAATTTATATTTACGATTAGATTGAATGACTTTTCACTGGTTTAAATTAAACCAATATTTGGTGGATTATGGATTGAATGAATTTTCACAGGTTTAAATTAAACCAACATTTGATGGATTATGGATTGAATGAATTTTCACTAGTTTAAATTTAACCAATATTTGGTGGATTAAACATATATTTCAAGGATTAAATTTTGCTACAAACGGCTTGCCATAGTAGTTCCTCCATTTCCTCAAGGATAGTAAAGGGCGCACAAGCAGGCGCGGGCGAGTGCTCACGTGTTTGGTGCGCTCTTTACTATTCCTGAGAAAAAAGAGGGACCACTCGTAGTCTAAAAATGTTTCTGAGGGTTACTTTTAAGTTGAAAGCAAAGATACTTCAAACAGAAGGACATCAGTTTTAATAAAAAAAATCTCGATTTATATTTAGTGAAACTAGCTGGTATCAAAAGGTTACGAACTAATCTTAATTTTGCTTTAAGCAACTAGGCCCTGGATGAACTCCTGTCTGCTGAAAGGAGTTTTACACATCTTCCACAAAAACACTGTTGCGACTAGGGTGATCAAACACTGAACACGGCCGAAAATTAGTATCATAGAGCTCTTAATGTGAACGATAGGTGAAATTTCATCAAATTTATGTCTTTTTTATCGCTTTACTGCTTCCACACAAAAACAAGTCTTTGTGAACAGAAATCTTTTGCCGCTTTTTCGATAGCATGAAAACCCCCCACTATTAAAAACACATTCATGACGAACAAGGGATCTTAATTTATTTTTAAACAACTTTATCTGTCATTAGTTTGGGAAATATTGTCGCCTCAATCGTTGTTTATTGTATTTTTGGTCCTAAAAACACGAAACCACGACTTGATCAGTCTTCCGGGAAATTGGAAGTTACCAAATTTCCCGATGTAGAGCGTTCGACGAGGAACTAAAGCACTTTATACCATTTGTTAAATTTTCAAACAAGGGACTCGCCTGGTCGTTTCAGTCCTGCAGCTATCGCTGAGTTTCAAGTTCCATCATCGGAAGTCTCGGAAGGAAAGCCGTTTCATGATGTCTCTATACCAGTTGCAAAGTTTTCCTGGAGTTAGTTTCTGTAATATTTCTTAGTATTGCCTGTCGTTTGATAAAACAGTAAGTTAGGGGAGCAGGGATGGCGCAGTGGTGAGAGCACTCGCCTTCCACCAGTGTGGCCCGGTTCGATTCCTGGACTCGACGTCGTATGTGGGTTGAGTTTGTTGTTCGTTCTCTTCTCTGCTCCGAGAGGTTTTTCTCCGGGTACTCCGGTTTTCCCTTCTCCTCAAAAAAACAACACTTCTAAATTCCAATTCGATCCGGAATGCTCGAATGTTTAATACATGAGCCCCCGGCTCGGGAGATTGGGCAACCACTCCTCAAGCTATTTAAATTGATTTAATTTTGATTTTGTTAACTATATTCATTAAAATTCCCTTCATTTTGTTCCATTGCCAACAATTTCGGTCGAAGTATGTATTTTTTATGACATTTTTAGAAAAACATAGTTTGCGTAATCTGATTTTCAAGTTATTCCAATCTATCGTGGTATTGCACTGGCCTTGATCTCAAAGCTATGAATGCAGCATGGCGCGTTCTTATCTTTTGCTTGGCTTAATATGCTTTGAGTTGTGAAGACGCGTCTAAGTAATTTCATTGCATAAACTTAGTTGTTTCAACAAATTAAAGCTCTGTAGGCCGGACGTAGACGGACTAACACTTGATTGGTTTTCATACTACCGGTCTCTCTCTCTTCATCTATCCCACACAACAAAGAAAATTTCAACTTCCTACCCACTCTAAAAATCAGATTTAAACTTAATCACAACAAGCAAGTTCTGGCTAAATGCTTTATAAACACTAGCCTCAGCCTTAAGTAATCATCAAATTAAATCAGACCGCACGAAAACAGATTGCACTGAGTTCGCGTGATGTTCCTCCCTGAAAATGTACTTAACTCGCAAAGTGTCAACAATGTCATTTAGGCTACGTACTTTGCAAACACTAGCCTTATCAAAATGATCAACTGAAATTAGTCAAGACCGGCACGAAAACGAAGCACGATTCACGAGGCTCAGGTATAGATCTTCTCTGGAAAGGTGGTCATTCGAGCAACAACAAAGACGTTTGGTAGGCAAACTGTGTGCTTCTCAGAGTGGCATCAAACTCGTCGTCTTTATCACGAATATTTCCGTAAAATTTAACTCCTTTCTACTTTTGGATTCTTCACAAGAAAGAACAAAGTTATTTGTGTTCCTGAAAACATGCAAAATACTCTGGCGACGTTTTACGTTGGAATTATTCTTGCTTTCCTGAGAAATAACAAAACACGCAGAAGATTTCCCTACCGATAACCGTTCAGCTGTTCGGTATTTTTCCCTAGTTCATTATCGGGAACTTAATGAAAACCCTTAAAAGCACTTCACTCTCACGCCCAAATATTGAAATAGCCCTCGCTTTACTTCCTAGCCTTATCTCAGTTATCACCGTGATGATATATGCTGTAAATGGAATGGAAATCAGTTTTGTTTTCTCTCTCTCTCTCTCTCTCTCTCTAATCTTTGTGATCTCTCATCACAATTTACACTGCCATCTGTACTACAACCGACGCAATCGCCAGATCGGTGTGCTTTCGTTGAGAACGCAGTATTAAAAAACGCAGAACATTGTTTTTTTCTTTTTAATATTGAAATCAGAGATCTTACTCCCAGAATCGGCTGATGAAGCCGGTCTGACAATGATTGCAAGCAAACGAAGAGCATCCACTGTCTCTTGAACTTACCAATTTACTTGAGTTTGGCAACGAAGTATTGAGAATTGGAAATAATTCCATCCAAAATTACTAACAATTGCGAGAGCAAAAAGGTCACTTCGTAGATGGCTAGAATTAAGAAAGCGACAACAATCAGACCGTTACTTAAAACTGATGTTATTAAATAATTATTGCAATTCATGTATGTTCCTCATATTACTTCGCGGTTACTCCAACTCAGTCAATTTGGATTGATTCCTCAGCACGTACGCATCGACCTTCAGCAGAAAGAGAAAGAGGCCCAGGTTGCTTTGTGTTCTTGTTGTTCAACAAACTGAAAGTAATTAGAATTTGGTTCTTTGGGTTTTCTTTCTCGTTCAACTTGTTGTTTTACAAGTTATTAATAATTTTCTTACAGTAAAAAGAAACATTCGTCGGTATTGTTGGTTTTCCTGTACTAGTAAGAAAACGGTTGTTTTGAATTTTTTGCGAGGATAAATGGATAATATTCACTCGGCTTGGAGCAGTGACTTGTATCCAAACGTTCGGATTGCAAGTCGACACCCCTCAGTTTACCTCCACGTCATCTTCAACGCAAACAATCATCGTTAAGTATATTACTTGCTGCTTATGCTGTTAATGACCAGCGCCGCTGCGATTCTTGTTAAGGCTGGAGGAGCTCGTGACATGAAAAAAGTTTCACTTTTGTTTAATGTTACTTAAGCAAGCCATTTTCGTTTACGCGGTTCAGAGTTATAACCGCTTGTGCTTCAAAAGGACTTTCAAAATCAAACACGTGAAAGCTTCTTAATTATGTACAAGCAATTTTTGAGATGTTGGTGTATTTCTTTCTTGATGTAATAAGTCGTCGTCGTCATCATCATCATCATCATCATCATCATCATCATCATCGTTATCGTTATCATCCCTATTATTAGAATTGTAATTTTTTGATTGAGGTTGAATTGTTTGAACTCGATTTTCTTTCTTCTTTACTCCCTTCATTTCCTTCATTATCATTACCAAATGATCTACCTTCTGCTTCATTTTTGAGGGAAGGCGTCGAGCCGAGTCCCTGGGTCTTGGATGTAGGTGCGTGTACAAAAACTGAACATGGAAAATTGCCACTTGGATACTCATAACTCCGTCTTAAAAGTGACAACTTTAAGAAGTCTTCTAAGTGACAATTTGAGACGTCTTGTGTAATGAAACGATATCTTGAATGAAAGGATTGATTTGCGATTCAGTAAATAAATTTGACAGACATGCCAAAATATTGCAAATAAGTCCCAGAGGAGAGAGTGCATGAGACACCAATAGAACCGTGAATAATTTTCAGTCACTGATGAAACGTGATTATGGCGACAGGACGTTTCCGTTCTCCGAAAAGTGAGAAGGAATAAATTACCTTGTTGTCTGAATCAGTATCTAAAAATACGAAATGCAATGCAAAATGGGCGGTGAACGTTTTTACTGCCTGGCAGAACACGAGAATGAGCAAAACAAAAACTGAGCGCAGCTGGAAACAGATGAAAGCAACGGACTTCAGTCAACCGATGTCGAGGACCTATCACGGCTCTACCTCGGTGTAAAAACCTGTGAAACTCACAAATGACGTAAAACAAAGAAAACAAAACCTTCTAAACAATGGCTTACAGCAGAACGAAACCTCATAAGACAAAGAAAACCTCGCCAGGTTTTTACACCGAGGTAAACCCCCTATCACACATGTCCGCCAAAACTTTAATTTCTGGTTTTGCAAATTCATTTGTGAATGGCGAAGCAAAGTGGGGAGTGGTACCCTCCTAAGACGTTTTACATACCTTGTTTGCGGCATTAACCGGCATTTAGGAAATGTTCATGTAAAGTTCATGGGTGAATCAAATTAAATTCGCGATCAAAATATCTCCATTGTGTTTTGTATTTTAATCAGTAGAGATCTGTATCAAAACTTAATGGATACTAATTAGCTGAGCCGTAGGAGTTTGTAGCAAAAGTTATGCAACTGATTAATAATTCATCAATCCCAGCATTTCCCTGCTACCTATTCAATCCCTTCGCGTGCTTTCAGACAGTTGATTTGTATTGGGGTTTACAGAGGTGAACATGTGACTCAAATACTGCCTATTGATTGGTCATAACTCTTAAAGCCCTGGTCAAACGGCCAGGACTCTTCAACTATCATCAACTATCATGTGCGTGATCAAACGGCTCGAAGAAGTTCGTGATAGTTAACAATTATTCACCGAAGAGGAGGTGAATAGTGGTGGATATTTACCGAGCCGCGAAGAGGCGAGGTAAATATCCACCACTTTCACCGACACTGAGGTAAATAATTGTTTTAGTATATACCACACAAGCTGAATAATTAGCGGAGCAAAACATTACTTTATGTGTGACAATATACCGACAAGCGGTCGGAAATTGTAAAATCTCGCGTGCCTGCTACCCGGAGGTGAATAGTACTTGCTAATCACCTCCGAGTTAACCAATCAGAGCGCGCGTAAGGCACTATTCACTTGTGTGGTATATACTAATAGATGATAGTTTACCGGAAGTCTACATAAGCTCGGGTGTCGCTTGCGTGACGCTCACAATAGTCTCCGTGAAAATGGTCCGTTTGATAGCTTTCCTCTTCGACTTCTCCGACCCTTCTTGCGCGTCTAACGAACAGCGACGTTTCTTTTTCTGTTGTCCGTCTTCTTCCTCGTCGTAGTCAAGATTTTCGTCTGTTCGGTCTTCGTTTCCTTAATTTTTATTATTTTCGTTCTCACTTCTAACAACAACAACAACAAGCTCTAGATCTGCAACGTCTAATCTCGACAGCGCGGCCATTTTTTACTCCTGCGCCCGTCGATGTTGGGCGGAAACAGCTGACCCGGCGTAAAACTATCGTCGACTATCGTGCGCGAGGTCAAACGGCAAATATTACCACCGCCAATCATGAGATTTTTGAGCAGGTTCAAAGTGAATGATAATTCATGATAGTCGATGGTAGTGCATGATAGTGAGTAGTCAAACGCCGGACAGCGCGTGTTTCCACTATCATCAACTATCATGCGCCGTTTGACAAGGGCTTTATGAATTATTAATGATTTTTAAGAAGTCTTCTAAGTAGCAATTTTAAGAAGTCTTCCAAGTGGCGATTTTAAGAAGTCTTATAAGTGGCGATTTTAAGAAGTCTTGTAAGTTGCAATTTCAAGAAGTCTTATAAGTGGCAATTTAAGAAGTCTAATGACTGGCAATTTCATTAAGTCGTTATAGTGGCAATTTTAAGAAGTCTTCTAAGTGGCGATTTTACGAAGTCTTATAAGTAGCAATTTAAAGAAGTCTTATAAGTGGCAATTTAAGAAGTCTGACTAATGCTGGCAATTTCATGAAGTCATTTTAGCGACAATTTTAAGAAGTCTTATAAGTGGCGATTTTAAGAAGTTAGTTAAAAAGTGGCAATTTCAAGAAGCATTATAAGTGGCAATTTAAGAAGTCTAATGACTGGCAATTTCATGAAGTCATTTTATTGGCAATTTTAAGAAGTCTTCAAAGTGGCGATTTTAAGAAGTCTTCTAAGTGGCAATTTTAAGAAGTCTTCTAAGTGGCGATTTTACGAAGTCTTGTAAGTGGCAATTTAAGAAGTCTAATGACTGGCAATTTCATGAAGTCATTTTAGCGGCAATTTTAAGAAGTCTTGTAAGTGGCAATTTAAGAAGTCTAATGACTGGCAATTTCATTAAGTCGTTTTAGTGGCAATTTTAAGAAGTCTTCTAAGTGGCGATTTTACGAAGTCTTATAAGTAGCAATTTCAAGAAGTCTTATAAGTGGCAATTTAAGAAGTCTGACTAATGCTGGCAATTTCATGAAGTCATTTTAGCGGCAATTTTAAGAAGTCTTATAAGCGGCGACTTCAAAAAGTCTTATAAGTGGCAATTTAAGAAGTCTGACTAATGCTGGCAATTTCATGAAGTCATTTTATTGGCAATTTTAAGAAGTCTTATAAGTGGCGATTTCAAAAAGTCTTACAAGTGGCAATTTCAAAAAGTCTTATAAGTGGCAATTTAAGAAGTCTAATGACTGGCAATTTCATGAAGTCATTTTATTGGCAATTTTAAGAAGTCTTCAAAGTGGCGATTTTAAGAAGTCTTCTAAGTGGCAATTTTAAGAAGTCTTCTAAGTGGCGATTTTACGAAGTCTTGTAAGTAGCAATTTCAAGAAGTCTTGTAAGTGGCAATTTAAGAAGTCTAATGACTGGCAATTTCATGAAGTCATTTTAGCGGCAATTTTAAGAAGTCTTATAAGTGGCGATTTTAAGAAGTCTTATAAGTGGCGATTTTAAGAAGTCTTATAAGCGGCGACTTCAAAAAGTCTTATAAGTGGCAATTTTAAGAAGTCTTATAAGTGGCGATTTCAAAAAGTCTTACAAGTGGCAGTTTCAAAAAGTCTTATAAGTGGCAATTTAAGAAGTCTAATGACTGGCAATTTCATGAAGTCATTTTAGTAGCAATTTTAAGAAGTCTTCTAAGTGGCAATTTTAAGAAGTCTTGTAAGTAGCAATTTCAAGAAGTCTTATAAGTGGCAATTTAAGAAGTCTAATGACTGGCAATTTCATGAAGTCATTTTAGTGGCAATTTTAAGAAGTCTTATAAGTGGCGATTTCAAAAAGTCTTACAAGTGGCAATTTCAAAAAGTCTTATAAGTGGCAATTTAAGAAGTCTAATGACTGGCAATTTCATGAAGTCATTTTAGTGGCAATTTTAAGAAGTCTTATAAGTGGCGATTTCAAACAGTCTTACAAGTGGCAATTTCAAGAAGTCTTATAAGTGGCAATTTAAGAAGTCTAATGACTGGCAATTTCATGAAGTCATTTTAGTGGCAATTTTAAGAAGTCTTATAAGTGGCGATTTTAAGAAGTCTTCTAAGTGGCAATTTTAAGAAGTCTTCTAAATGGCAGTTTTAAGAAGTCTTATAAGTGGCAATTTCAAGAAGTCATATAAGTGGCGATTTTAAGAAGTTTTCGAAATGGCAATTTTAGGAAGTCTTATAATTGTGGCAATTTTAAAAAGTCTAAAGAAGTCTTAAAAGTGGCAATTTTAAGAAGTCCTAAAAGTGGCGATTTTAAGAAGTCCTAAAAGTGGCAATTTTAAGAAGCCTTATAAGTGGCAGTTTTATAGTCTGATAATTGTTAATTTTAAGAAGCCTTACTACAAGTGACAGTTTTTAGAAGTCTCACTGAAGTGGCAATTTTAAGATGGCTTACATGTGGCAATTTCAAGGAGTCTAATGAGTGGCAATTTTAAGAAGCCCTAGAAGTGCCTATTTCAATTTGAAGGAGTCATAAAAGAGGCAACAGACGTTATTCGCTTGTACATTTTGTTGTCCTTTGTCTTGTTCATTAAAAACAGTGCATGCAGACATATTCATGCTTGCACCGGCTTTTTATGAACAAGACAAAGGATCAAATCTCCTGAGTATCATCACACGATCTGTATTGGAAAAACAAAATGTACGAGTGAGTAAAGCCGGTTTTATTCAAGAAGTCTTACTGAAAAGTGGCGATTTTAAGAAGTCTTGTAAATAGCAATTGTAAGGATTTTTAAAGTGAAAATTCTATGGAGTCTAAAATATACCCTTTTAAAGAAAAAGTAAGCCATTTATTTTTATAAAATTGACTTTTACCAGACAACTTTGGAGACCTGAGTTTGATTGGGGACTTTTTCAAACGGGGCTGGGCGCTAGAAAGGTGTGGATATGGAACTATAAGGGTACCAATTAAGTTTTAATTGAACTCAATCATATTTGATGAGAACATTAATTAATTTTCACTAAGAATACCTATTTTTGGAGCGGAGGGAATTGGCGTTAGTAACTGAAACGCGCTTCATCTTCATAAAATAAAAATCGGCGAGCGCACGACAAAAACAACTCCATATTTGTCTCTAAACGTTGCATCAATAGCCCATTTTACAGTTGTGTGCTCAGTGACCTGGCCTTTGAGTGGAAGCGAGGCTGGCGGTGACCTTGTTTTGATACAGACCTCACTGCTTTTCTCATGCTAATCATGTTTTTCAGTCTTGAGCGAGATAACTAGCTGGGCAAACTTTTGTCACAATTAAAATAAAGACTGCCTACCATATTTCTTGCTCACCGAATGTGTGTTACCAGCTTGGTAGCCTGGCCTTAAAATCATTAATTCACCGCTGGCCGCATAGCAGTGAACATAAGGATGATCACATCACCTCTAGAAACATATAGATTGATCTGCCATGCGAAAAGAGTTGAAACCAAATCCTTGGCTACTGATCGTTTCCCCTTGAAATTTTACTGATCAGTGTTTTTGAATCAAAACGTTTTGAGACAAAGTAAACTTGATATCGACTGCCGGCTTATGCCAAAACGCCTTGAATCCATAAAGACACACCGTGACGAAAATGCGCAATGAATAGAAATTAACTCTTGTTGTTGTTCATCGAAGGAATAATAACCTGGAGAAAAATAAAGATAGCTTCAGGAAGGAGTCAGAACATATCCATTCATAAACATTCAAAACTGATCACGATTCAATGTCCGATAATCATCGATAAAACTTCACTTTAATTACTTGCTTGCAGGAATTGAAAACTGATATAAAGAAGTGATATCGAGAATTGTGGGGTTCGTTTAAAACAAATGAAGCACAACTCGCACGTTGTGTAATTATAACTTAATCAAACAAATCTTTCTTTCACTACTGATCCAGAAGACCAACCTTGGGATTTAGGTTTTAAATTTATTTCGTTATTATTTCTTGTACCTTTGTATTAATTCAGACTTCGATGTCATAGAGGGTGATTTATTCAAGAATAAACCATATAACGATACCTTCTACAGTTGCATTCAGTTTATATACAGTAAAAACACGCATTAGCGTCCGCGGTTACAGCTTATCAACCTCGTCTATCATTTTAACGGTAAACAACATCCCAAGAGTGTTTGGGAAACCATAATGAATTTGACCGAGACTGTATTTTCCAAACTGAATCGTTACTAAACTTAGACAATATTCTTATGACTGTTGTTTTGGAACGGTCTGGATAATTGTTCGGAATCATAATTATATCCAAAAGGATCAAAGAGAAAGACAGAAGTTCCGGCCTCAGCGAAACGTTGGTGGACAGTTTACCTTGCCCGGGGGAAATTACCCAAAATTGGATTCAAATTCCATTGAAAGCTCCATTAACGAAATTCATTCTGAGTCACAACGTTCACGGTTTTATTGACACCGGTACGACTAACTGAAAACAGTGGATAGAAAGATGCAGCACACGAAGATGACGCAAGAAAGCTTCATAAGATTTCCGGACCTCTTTGCCAAACTTTGAAAACTTCAGGTTTTAATCCTCTGAAACACGACGAAAATAAAACAATACAGTTGTTTGCGTTCAGTAAATTCATCAATATCTTTTTAATAAACAGCTCGGACACCTTTATGGAAAAGATGACTAATCCTATAAATACAATGAAAGTAGCTAACCGGCGAGACGTGACACAAGACCATTAAAATCACCTTTTTGGTTGAGCCACACAATGCTGTGCTGAGAGTAAGACTCATGACAGGGATAATTCTGGTTTCCATTAAGTACAAAAGGGGTCATTTAGATTTGAATCGCCAGATGTTGCCTCGCAGGGCTTTATTAAACCCGCCAATTAAGATCATAGGCTTCCGAAGTGACAAGTGTCTTTGTTCGCTCGCGCGTAAGCACATTATCTAAAGCGTGGTTACAAACCGAAAGGCGTTGTACCTACACCACAAATTAGTTTGCCGTGAGCAAATATAAACAGCAAGGCATACGACGTCCTTGAATGCCTCAGAGACTTTGCAATTGAAGAATTTCGCTCAACCTTTAAGGTAAGTGCCGCATTCTTTCAAGGCACATTTCAGCTTCTGGGAGTTCTTTTCAACGCCCCATTTTACAAAATGAAAAATTTGAATTTCGGGTTTCATTTTCTCAAAATGTGTTTTGATGAAAAGCTATTTTGTTTTCAGATCACCACCAAACGTATGTTATCACATTCAACTAGCTTAAGGTGTTCTCTAGCTTGATGATTTCAGTAACATCTATATTGGCATTTCAATAGTATTATTTTATGCTAGATTTCCCCCTCTTGACGATTTCCATGCGTTCATTACAACTTTCTCCCATGAAACTTTTCAATTGCAGATTTAAAAGACTTCCGATCGTATTTTTTTTCTCTGTTCCGTCGTAGTTTTAAAGTAAACAAATACTTTCCGATCCTAGGTTAGTCATTGACGGTAATGGCGTTTTATGTTTAAGCAGAGAAAAACTGCTAACTGGCCGGGACATCCCGGCTGATGGTGCTGACTTGTTAAAAAGCTCTGAAGGTTAAACGTTATACCTCAACTCGTACTCTTCCATCTTGATATCTTTTCTTTCCCCCGACTGAAACTCCGAAAACAATTTTACCCCTACTAATACCGAGGTGCCAGTTGTTGCTGTTTTGCCAGAGCCAAATCCTTCTCTAAACGCATATCCAGGCAGTACCCCTAGTCGTTTGAGCATTACATTTTCATTTCCAATTTTATTTCAGGCGAAGAATTTGGCTCTTGACTTCACTCCCACCTGCCCCACTGCTTGTTACGACCATCATGTCGTGCGATTTGTTTCAATGTGTTCATTCCGTATAAGTCACAGCCGGTAACATCGATTCAACTCGCACTCAACACATATAATATACTTTGTATTAATGTCATAACTATGCGCCGGTGGTTATTTGCTATAAAACGGAGGTGTGTTGACGTTATAGTAACAACAACCATGGTGCTTGTGGATATTGGACTGTAGTATCAATTACTGCACGTGTGAGACGTCTTGAAAGCTGGGTCACTTGTGTTTCAAATTATGCGCTCTATTTTAAAGTTTCCGCAAACTAGGTTTGCGATTAAACCACAACAGTAAACCTGTCCTTGATATTTCTATATTTCTTTTAATTGCCGATCCCGGAATGTACTCGTAACAATGAAACCTTCCAAGGGGTGATCTGGAGCTGCTTAGTCCCTTGTTTACGGCTCTGCTAAATTATTAGATGTTCTTACGGTGCATAATGTTTATCGATTTCAGATTCTAAAATTCACGTACCTTTGGCATAAAGGCCTCCTGCCAAAGCTGTTTTCTAGTTATTTTCAATATGCCAGTAATGTTCACAAATACAAAACCAGGTATGCATCGAAACAAAACCTTTACGTAAAAAAGGTGGGAACTAATACGGGAAAACAAACAATCGGATATGCTGCATGTATTGTCTGGGACACAATTCCGTTAAATCTTAAAGAACCAAACATATACCAGTTCTCAAAACAACTGAAACCTTATTTACTGTCAGAACAGCATAGTTAAACATAACTTAAGCATATACTCTTTCTTTCTTATTCCATTGTACTTTTAAAACTGCTTCTTTGAAAACAGATTCTATCTCAATTCTTTACAATTTTAAAATCTGGAGAACTGGCTAGAAATTTTTCGGATTATTTCAGCTCCAGGCTATATGAAGTACAAACAAATATTATCTTTTCTCTCTTTATATATGTATGTAATTAAGTACAAGGCGAATAAAGGTGTGTTGTTGCTGTCTCACGCTTGTTTCGTTAGTTTTCATTTTCGCCACTTTTTTGTTAACTCTCTGTGCCAATCCTGCAGATGGTTTCCAAGACTCAACTCGCTTTCCTAACCTTGACATGCGCAGTGGTGGTGCTGTTAATCCAGCCGGCTATCAGTCAAAAGCACGGTCTCCGATGGGGCAAACGAGACAGTGATCTGTCAGATGAGTATGCAGCGGAAACTCCACAGGTTCGGCGAACAAAATACGATTACGAGGACACGTATGACCGTAAGTGGAGGGAATTCAATTCCTAAAGGTATTTTTGCGATGGCGTCGTTAGACTACATCGATCGAACAGAATCCTCCGGGGTTTGCTTTTCTCATGTTACTCAGAACCATTGTGCGAACGTTAAAAAAAAGTCAGAAAGCAAACAGCAAGTAAATTCTGGTCGGTATTTTCTTTCAGCTGACGCCATTGTAAAGTGGCCGATTATGCATATCTGCTCGCCCAACTATTTCACTCGCAGAGCGCTAGAGCTTTGAAATCCAAGGGGTCCTTAATATGAGATTAAAAAGCCAGTTTATTGAAAAAAAAACACAAAAAGGAAAAACACAAAAAGGACATACTTTTCAACGTCTTTCATTATAATGGTCTCAAGTGAGGATTTAAAAGAGAAAGAACATAATAAACATCTGAAGCTTTCACTTCATGAACCCCATTCCTTTTTCTCGACGTCAAGCTACAGTATATTTTAAAATAACATAGCAAGAAACACAAAAAGTTCTTTCACGAAATTCTTTGTTGAAATTTTAATCAATCTATTTTCCAATATACAATACACTTTTATAACATAACTAAAGAAAACCGCGCGCTCTGATTGGTCAATTAACCATTTACAATTTGCCCAAAGGTGAACGCTGTTGATGATAGCTGACGTATGCGCTGTTTATAAACTAAAATTTCGCTTTTTTGAGCGAGATTTTACAAAATATGTATCGTTTCAATCGTCATAGTGTCTACCGAAGTATTAAGCCATTCCAATTTCTGTGAATGAAGTTTCGCGCGCCTGTTTTTCTTGGTCATGTAAGTTAGTGCAATAAAATGGGACTTTGCTTTCTCTACGATGCTTATGTTATGTTATAAAACAAATGGTAATCGTATCGGCGTGTACTATTGAGTTATGGATGCACTTGGCAGGTATGCTAAACACTCAAGAGGCTAGAATCGCTCTAGGCTACGCCTCGAGCGACTCTCACTCTTCTCTCGTGCTTAGCAACCCCCCGCGTGCATCCATAACTCCATAGTGCACGCCGATCCGTTTACCATTTGTTAAATTGGGCATGCCCTAGCTCATTCTATAATTTAGCCTTAGTATAAATCTCCTTGCTTTTCTCTTATTGGCTACGCTAGTCGCTAGTCTATTCTGTTTTAGTTTAAATATACTAGCGTTCTATTACGAAACCCGTTCTCTGATTGGCCGTTCTCTGATCGCTATCTATTCTGTGAGAGATAGTGAGTAGCGGTTGTCAACAAAATGGCAGCCGCTTCTTCGCGTTTTCAAAGTGTCTGCGAGGAGGATTTAGATAATTTACCTGTTTTGTTTTGAACGACTAGTGTATTTATACTAAAACAAATAGATTATTCGCTCTCGATTTCTATACGTGATAGTGAGTAGATAGTGAGTAGAGGTTCTCAACAAATAGGCGGCGGCTTCTTCGCGTTTTCGAAGTGTCTGCGCGGAGGATTAAGATAATTTACTAATTTAGTTTTGAACGAAAATTAGTTTTATACTAAAATGATTAGTTTATACACTCTCCATTTCTATGGACATTTGATTTGATTTGATTTGATTTATTTAGAGTTCATTTGATTTAGTCTCCCCAATTAGTAGAGCATCAGTGCTCGGCTAGATAGATTTGAGACTTAAATAAAGTGATTATTATTATTATTATTATTATTATTATTATTATTATTATTATTATTAACTCAAACAACAACAATGAAATTTTATTACCAAATAAAGAGCAGCCAACGGTATTACGTGTTTGAGAGTATATTTGTTTAAAAAACAAACCAATTGGGCCACATGAAGGTGATTTCACGAGAGGGAATAGGTGTGACTTATTACAAAATCTCGTGCTCCAAAGGGGGGAGGGGGCTTATTAGAGATGGGGAACTTATTACAAAAAACGACTTCCAAACGAGGGGCTTAATAAAGAAGGGGGCCGGGCTTAATAGAGCTTTTACGGTAACTGTTAATTGGGGTTGCTTCACACCTAAGTCGTCCCCAGTTCCGTAACAGTTTGAGAGTAGTAACATTCATTGGACGGAGTTCAGCTCTCTGAGATCGGGTCTTTAGGCCTGAGGAGGAAACATCTTTTTAAAATTACCTTGCACTTTGCAGGAGAAATGGGCTATGTGATTATAATTAATATTATGTGATTATAATTCATATTAAATATTTAAAACGCTTTTCCCATTTCTAGGGCCGGATGAAATAGGTAAATTCAGTTCTCTTGAAAAATGTAATCTAAAGAGACGCTAAATATATATTTGTTTCTCTTACAGAACAAGAAAGAAAAAGAGATCTTCCGGATTACTTTCGACTCTGAAGTCAGCTTTTTTACAACAGAGAAAAAACAAATAGATTGATGTTCTAAAATACATGCGTATATAACTGTAACATGTTCAATATTTAAATAAACTGGTTGACAGTGATTTATATTGTCAGTGATGATTTGATTAATGATAAAGTAAAGCAATTTGATTCCTCACCCAAAAAAGGTGGTACTCGGTGGAGAAAAAGTTGAAGAAGAAAGCCGCTAGAAAGCGCGAGCTAATGTTCTGGCTACGATAACTATTGTCATTTCATATTTTGTTGAAAGAACCTGGAAAGAATTATTTTATTATCAAACGAAACAGATTTTCGCTGCAATCTTTCCCCGCGAGTGAAAACAGGTGACATTAATTTCATTTTTTTTGTAACGGCTTTATGGAGGTCCCTTTTAGACAGGCTACCATCCAGAATACCCTGAAACACATACAGCAAGAGGCAGCTAGAGTCTGCTACCCACGATTTCAATTTCCACTAAACACGAAAGGACAATGAAATTTCCTTCGTATGTTATTAGTTTTTTGTTCTGCTTTGTTTTGCTGTGTTCCCTTCATTGCACGAAAAGCGGGTGTGACACCAGAGCACTGAAAAAGTACTTAAGACACGAGATCTCTTTCCTTTTGAAGGCGTCTTTTCTAAAATTTTGCCTTAACATTATCCTGCGCCTGTACTGCCTCCTGCTCCTGTACTGCCTCCTGCGCCTGTACTGCCTCCTGCGCCTGTACTGCCTCCTGCTCCTGTACTGCCTCCTGCGCCTGTACTGCCTCCTGCGCCTGTACTGCCTCCTGCTCCTGTACTGCCTCCTGCGCCTGTACTGCCTCCTACTCCTGTACTGCCTCCTGCGCCTGTACTGCCTCCTGCTCCTGTACTGCCTCCTGCGCCTGTACTGCCTCCTGCGCCTGTACTGCCTCCTGCTCCTGTACTGCCTCCTGCGCCTGTACTTCCTCCTGCGCCTGTACTGCCTCCTGCTCCTGTACTGCCTCCTGCGCCTGTACTGCCTCTTATTTCTTCTGTTTCATGATACACTCCTCCTTCCTTGTCTCTGTGACCTCTCTCTCTGAGCTATAATGGATCTTCGCAGACTCCTTTCTGCTGCTTATAGCTCCTGATTTATAACAAATTAAGTCCAGTAATCATGGCTAACTCACTAAAACGCCTTTTTCTTGAGTGGCTATTTATTGAAACTGTGTTAGACCATAGTTAGTAGAGGGAGACTACTAACTAAGGTTAGACCAAGAACAGCTTGCAAATACAGCTGCCTCCCATCAGGCCCTTTGCCGCCTCGACCGGAATAGGCTACACGACTGTATTCGCATCCGCTAAATCAACTCTCGTCCCCACTCCCCAGGAGCTCAGTGTCATCAGAGACGAGGCCATTTCACGGTTATTTTTCGGTTTTGGGGGCAAAATTTGGATCAGTTTAAGTCGAAGAACATTTTTATACGCAACTTGGTCTTATATCTCCAACACAAAGACAAAACGTTACTATTATTTTTTTTTTTAAACTAAGACCAACGCATAATCGGTTTATAATGGTTCCTACTAGGAAGGAAAGCTGAAACTTGAAAAACAGTGGCCCACTTTTTCTCAAATTGCAATCCGTTTCCATCCTGACCATCCACAGGCGAGGAGTCTTATTTTTTATTTCACTGCACTAGTTGAGTAGTTTTGAACAAAACTGGAGCATTATTTTGAGTTTCCATCAGTACAAAAATCTCCTGTGGCTTGTTAAATTCATACCAAAAACTCGGACATAGCCCCTTAAATTTGATCCTCTTTTTCAAAACGAGGGTAGGTGCGCAGTCTTTCTTATGAAAATAAGTTTCAATATGCGAAACGTATTATTAAATTCAATATCCATTTGAAGAACTTTACAGGACGACTCGCTTTGAAAGAATGGCTGACGCTATGGGATGTCTTTACGACCGATTCAGATAGGTTGCTTTGGGTTAGTTCTGGGAAGCCTAAAGTCTGGCACTAAACCTGCTTAATTTGCCGGATTCAGGGTTTGTCATGAACAAAAATAAAATTGTCAATGGATTCATTTTTTCATAGACCAAAAAATTCTATTTATCTCGTAGAAAGTTTGTTTCTATTTCCTTTGCGTTTTTCTTCAAGCATCAAGCATTTTTCATTCATACTCACCGATCTCAAATTAAATTATAACAGCTTACTGTTCTAATGACTGAAAATTTCCATTTAATCCGTTGCTAGCTATGTTTAATTATAAATTTATAGATGCAATTAAAAGCAAGGTGTTCTTTCTTTAAAGATCAAGTATATTTAAATGTAAGGTTCATTAATGTTATCCTTTTTTCACCATTACCGAAATAGCAAGCGTCTATTGCTTCCAGTTTATGATTTGTGTCCCATCCGAAATTACAATTATATATGACGGTCAAAGAACAACTTTGCTCGAATTTAGAACATACATCAGATATCGACCCTTGTGCAAACAACTATATACTACTTTCCGTTGCCGTCATTAGGCTTGATTGTAATTACTACCGAACCTTTGCCATTTGGGACGTATGAATATTGATTTACCGACTTGCACGATTTATTAACGACCTTCAGATCGGACTAAGAGTACGAGATCGAGTACGAGTACGACTTTTCAATTCCTAGTTGCAAGCTTAGATTATCATGTATGACACCAACTCTCGCTGCTAGAGCCTCATTCTATTCTGCTTAACAACACTGAGGACGGAGGCCTCTAAGAACGCAGCCGTTTTGAAATTTAAAAGTCGTACTCTACTCAATCTCGGACTCGTAGTGTGATCTGAAGGTCGCTATTGAAGAACGATTAAAACTTTGATTAACTTGAAAAACTGAACATCCCTTTCAGTAAGTAACATTCATTTCAAAATGCTTAATTGTATTCTCTTACAAGCTGTCCCACACAGCCAGATTCATGGTTCAACTGGATGATCTACGCTAAAGCATCGTCACGTCTGATCCATTATTTTTTTTTTTATTGAGACTAACTGTTGTCGTCTTTATTTTTTCCGGATACTAAGTGTTGTCGTTTCCTTGGAAACAACGTCCCTGGAACGGACAATTTCATTGAAAAACGGCAAACACTCGGCAACAAAGACTGTTATACTGGCGTGTTTTAAATTTCTGGTGATTTTTAATGGTGGCTGACCGATCGAGAGCTTTCTTTATATACCGATTATCATATGCTGTCTTTAAACGACAAGATCGGAACCAGATTCTTCAAACGATGTACCCGAGTACAAAAACACGTATGAGACACACCAGGCCCTTGTTAAAACAATAACTACAACAGGTGGCTTATTAAGAAATTAAAACTCAAATGCCTTAAAATCGACTCTTCGACCTTCTAGAAACTAAACCTGAATACATTTTTAAGTGGTTATTTTTCTGTGAGTAACCGATGCCATGTCTTCACATCAATCGACAGTCACTTGGGACAAGAAACAACGTTTGACGACATTGTCAAGACTTTGTTGTTTCCTTTCAAAGAGTCACTCGGCGTTTAATCAACAGCAAGCCATTGACCAAAATGGACCTTAATCATGATGACGGAAATTATATTGACTTGTACATTAGCAAGAATAAACTTACAAGAAAAGCGTTCTTCCGCGCAATTGAAATGATAATTGTTCTGAACTATATTTGATTGGCCCTTTATAGGAGAGGTAATGGTGGGTAATATATGAGAATTCCCATTCCAAATGGTTAATTAATCTCCGATCCCCTGTTCATTGAATCAAAGAAGCAAAAAAAAGAGATTAGTAATAAGTAACGGACGTGGCCAAAAGGTAGCGTCCCATATTAAAAGTAAAGCCAGTTTTTCGTTTAATACCCACCTACTGTGCCCACATAGTTTATCAACTTTTAACGTGGGCCGTTTTATCGATTCGATATTTCCGAATAAACATGAATGTAGAATTTGTTGTTCAGCCTCGATTGAAAACAAAACAGAAAAAATGAGTTGCGCGTGTATATTAACATTAACTACTGATAAAAACGCAAGCTAGGGTGTCATGTTTTTTGAGATAATCACAATTTGATTTTAACCTGGCATTCAGGCGTTCTGTAAGATTAACCACATTAACTGCGCTAACATGCACAAATGGGCACGGAGTCACCGGTGCCACGAACAATTTATAACCCAAATTACCGCAATCATTACGGCTTCTCTGTGCAGTTAATTAAGACGCTATAGCTAACCAACGTGGGCTTCTCAAAGCACTGGCTCTCAGATAAAAGAGCCTGAAAGATCTCCAATTTGACTGAAATCAACTCAGGAAGCAGCCTCCCTGGAAAGAAAATATTAGGCAACTAAGGAGTGATAGATAAGTCGACAGGTAGGATTTATCTTGTTGTATTTTTGTGCACAGCGTTATGTTGAAAAACGTATTTGAATTTTCGGAAATCCGTTAATGATTGCTCGGCACTTTACGTCAAATTGCTACCCCGTCAAGTTTAACCGGCGTTAAAAGGCTCCCAGTGAGGGATCAGATCATTTGCCCTTATAGCCACTACAAGTTGAGGGAAACCTTGAAGCCGTGCATTATTGTGACGAATTAAGATCGCGCCAGTAGGGTAAAGTAAGTGTCTTTGCACACATTTGCTATGCTAGCCGGTAAACAAGTTTCAAACTGCATGATTTTTATCCAACCTACTACCCGGTTTTGAAAAGGCTAAATCGAGGTAGTCTAGTCGCTGAAATGTTTATTTTACTGTTTTTCATGGAAACTGCGACCGAAAGCGCGAAAATATTTTTCTCCCGGACGTTAATTTTGACACAAGAACACAAACGTGATTGTCTCGGTTTTCAGAATTTGATACGAAAGCTTCTCGAACAAGTAATTTTTTCCCACAAAATCACTTACGTAGATGGAGGGACAAAACAAACTTATTCAAAGAGTAGTATAATCGATATTTGTGATTGCAGATGTTTCTTATGCAATCTCCGTCCCCTAGATAATAATTGTTTCTACGCCGTTTTTGAATTTATAGATGATACTAATTACTTCGATCTGTTGCTTCCAAATCGCAAAACTCGTTAAATTGAGAAATACAAAAAATCGTCATTGATAAAAGTAGTTTTATTGTTGAAACCTTTCATGTGGGATGAATATACTTCTTTATAAGAGCTTGAATAATTTATTTCTACCACTTAAGGCCGTGAGCATCCACTCGTTAAGTTTGTTTAATTTCCTTTAAAAAATGGCAAAATGTTTTTCCGAAAAAGTGGTGTAATGTAAAGTCAGAATTAATGAGCTCTTTCGTTGGATCAAAAGAACAAAAAACCGATCAAAGTTCATCCACGGTGCTGAATTCAATATTTCGTCAATATAATCAGGATTATACATGTATAGCCAATATTTTCTTTTAGTGGGTTGCGGAAGTGGTAGGTTCTTTTTTTTTTCTTGCAAAGAAATAATGAGATTATTTCGAACGTCATTATTCAGGATAATTTCATTGCTCGGAATTGAAACACCTTGCAGAAAGCTCTTCAGCATGTATATCAAACAAGGGGATTGTGTCGATTATTAACTTGACTGATAAGCTTTTTGTCAAAACTAGATAGGTAACAAATGCTTGTGCCTGCCTTCTCAGATCACTACTTATCGCTCCGCCCGACGAAGTTCCGCGAAGTGTGAGCAATGTCATAATAAATTTGATTCCGCCAGGGATTCGTCATCGCTTTTGTTTGTAATTGCATGAGTTTTGTTGGTAAAGGGCTTTGCTTTCCAACTGCTATTTTCATCGTGACTTCTTTTTTATTATTATTTTCAGAAAGAATGGCGTCATCCAGCAAGTTAGTTTTGTTGTTTGTTATCTCGTGCCTGCTTTTATCGATGTATCCCCAGAGCGTCGAGGGACAACTTCCCGGCATTCGTTGGGGAAGGAGTTCTCAGGATGATGGCGACACTCGGGCAGAATACAAGGGAAGGCTTTGGGGATTAATGAAAAAGCGATTTAGTAAATATGAACTAAATGGTAAGTTACTTTAAGATAAAACAAAACTTCAATTCATTCTAGCGTCTTTTCAAGTTCAGTATCAGAGTATTCACTGTAAAATTAAGCTGGAATTTATTAGTTTCGGGTTCGTCGCTATATTATACTGTTACATATCCGGCCTCAATTTAACCCTCATTAGTTTTTACCACCTAATGGTTTCTGAAAGGATGCTTTTATTGAAGAAAAACATTCTAGTGTAGCTGAACAGGATCTGAATCAGAAGACTAATCCAGGGACGGACCAGGATTGTTCTTAGGAAGGGGTGCACCACTAAGGAATGACGTAACTGACCGGTGACCAATAAGACACACTCTGTTTTGCAGAATATAGAAAGCCGCAGGTCATCTCCACCCCTCCCCAGGATCCGCCCCTGTAATTGAATCCTATAAGCCTGACCACTCCCACCCCAGCTTCGCTGTAATATTCTATTTACAATAACTGACGATATACCATTTAATTAGCACGTCCTCAGTTGCGGTCGTCATAAAAACACAATTGATCCGAGTATAGAGCAATGCATTAAAACTGATCTATAGGTTTATCCTAAGCAAGAGACTAGTGTGATTGGGCGCAATAATTGTTTCTCATTTTTGCCTTTATTTTGTGCTTAAATTTTGCCAGCCTAATATAGACAATCTAGCTAGTCAGTGTCAACATATCTAAGTTAGTAATAAGCTGCTCTAAAGGTACATAAGACTAGACAAGTACATTTCTTTTATATCAGCAGATGCTTCCCAAGACATGCCGATGGATTTATCATAAAAACAGCAACCACCCTCGAAAGATGAGCATCACAACATGCATCATGTTATCCACCCACTAGATATGTCTATACCTAGTAGTTAGATTTCATTTTGCGATTCAAAGCGACTTCGCTGATTCATAACCAATTTTTATTTTCATTCAACATTCAAAAAAATGTTGGGTGACTCAAAACCAAAAATTGTCATTTGTGTTGCATTTCGGCAGACGAACTGCAAGAAGTAAATTTGTTCCTGGATGCCATTGGTCAAGGCTATCCAAGCTAATAAAAGGATGATATTCTGGAACGATACATTCCAATTTGTTTGAAATAAATAAAACTACTCCTATAGTAATCGAATATATGAATGTTATCTGCAGTTACTCTC
Source organism: Pachyseris speciosa (assembly GCA_016490735.1). Lineage (NCBI taxonomy): Eukaryota > Metazoa > Cnidaria > Anthozoa > Scleractinia > Pachyseridae > Pachyseris > Pachyseris speciosa. The sequence goes on from JAEMWC010000011.1 coordinate 541,174, forward strand.
CTAACTAAACAGGGGCACCCAGCGACAAGTTTCAGTAGATATCTGTTCGGTGGAGGGTAGTTCGCCTTGGGCTTTCGGCGTTGATTAAAGAGTGCACTCGGATTTTCGTAACTGAAATATGGCCTAAAATATTCGCAATGGGGAAATGATGGCCCATGAGGTTTTCGGAAAGGTCGTAATTGCTGTTTTTGACAGTCAAAAACGTAAGAAATTTTTTTTTTAATTTATTTATTCCATTTTCACTTCAATTACAAGAAAAAAGGAAAAGATATTCCCTTCAAAGTTCGTGGAAAGCTCATTTCAGCTAGCATCCTCTCAAAGGAAGATTTTGTTCCCTAATATTTTTGCGCAATTAAAATTTCAGCTAGGGAATCCGAATAGATGAACTTCTTCTAGCTAACGAAAACATCACTTTAAACAGACTTGAAACACCATAAAGTACTTAAAAATGCCTCTCTACAGCTTTTGGTTGATTTGGCTTGTTAGATGCCCCTGATTAAAGGCTTCATCATAAAAATAACAATTTCCTTGATTGTGATTGGTTTAAATAATTACACGACCCCCCGCAAAGATTTCAAAGTGCTTCCATTTTCTGCATATAAGATGACTTATTCCCATCATAAATTTTAAATTAAAAAAGAATTTCACTTTTTTGACAACGTGAAAGTTGTCTTTAGTGTCACGTGACATCCCTTGATTAATGACGTCACGATGCGTGTTTTTGGAAATGGGGAACGTTTGCACTTAGAAATTCTAAAATCTTCCGGCTTCAAAATGTTTAGAATGACCATTTTTATGCAATGCCGCCTTTTAATGTGGTATAGGTCATTTTCATTGTGAGATATTTGGACATTAGATATGTCACGTAACCTATTTGTTTCATTTTACCGTTTCCGTTAAGACTTGGACATGATTAAAAGGCGGCATGATCAATCCCTTAAAAGGAGCAAGAGAGCAAAGAACAAAAAATATTTGTGTAGGATAGCTTTCCATACCCCATTTTCGAATAAAGATTTGCATCGTTTTTAGCTTTTAAAAGGTCACGTGACCAAAATTTAAGATGAAAGAGCATGTCAAATGGGTAAGCATGCGAATACTAAATTGCTCGCCAAGTTCCTTAACGATTGGAAAAATTATTCCCGTTAAAAGAAAAATATGCCAGTTTAGCTAGGTCAAGCCTTAACACATTTAAGTATTTTCCACTAATTCTCTTGCCAAGTTGTTATTGGACAGTTTGTTATAGGACAGTTTGTTATCGGACAGTTCAATAAGCCAATCACACTAATAGTAGTATTTTAAATTAACCAATCACATTCAAAAAAGTTGTAGTTTAAATCAACCAATCACCATACATTTTGATTGTAGTCAATTTCAGAGAGACATTACACAATTTACGCTTCTTTTGCCAATCTTTTATGCAAAATTTCCCTTCCTTTTATAACTTGGCTCTTCTTCTTTTCTCGGAAATTGAAATTTTTGTGATTAATTGGTAATAAGACTTCGTGTTGTCCAATTCGGTCTGTAATTGTGTCAATAACAAAATGCTCGAATGTGATTGGTTCGTAACAGCCTTTATTTGTGTCTTAATTGACTGCTTCAGGTCCAAACTGTCCGATTGAGCTGTCCGATTACAAACACTTGTAATCGGACAGGCCAAATTGGACAGTTACCTTATTTGGGTATGTTGAGCAGTGGCTGCCATGTCGTGTCAGTTGTCAATTTTCGCGCTTTGTAAAATAGCAACAATTTCCGTTGGTTATTTTGTACAAATATACATTTTACAATTTAAAAAGTTGACCTCTAGAGTTTCTCGCATTTTGTTATTGACAGAATTAATTGGTAATCGGACTTCGTGTCGTACAATTCAGGGGTAATCGTGCTCGTAATTTCAAATCAGCCTCGCGCTACGCGCTCGGCCAATTTGAAATCACTCGCCCGATTACTTCCTGAATTGTACTCCACTCAGTCCTATTACCATTACTAATCATACTCGTGATAAACAAATCGAACTTCCGCGAATCTGTTATCACTCGTATGATTACAGACCGAATTGGACGACACGAAGTCTTATTACCATTAATAATCAATGTTATATTGTAACAAATCACACTGAATTTCCAGCACAAGAATAACAAGCTTGGAAAAGGTTATTATGAAAAATACCGGCATAAAAACAGGGATAACAAGCATTTTACAGGCATATTAATCAAGCTTCAATTCAATAAGGAAAAAATCATAATAAAATTCCCCCATGCTCAATATCAACTAATTTCATGGCAAACTCCGCTGAGCGGCCAGCCTGTTGAAAATGAGCCACCACTTGCTGTCCCTGAGCATCATCACCGAAACCAAGTTTGCACGTTCGATGAAAGAGGAATTACTCAACATTTACACTTGTTGTGCTTCGCTTTCCCCTTCCTTGCTTTTTCAACAATTCATGACGTCTTCTTCCGAATGCAAAGTCGAGAAACTCGAGAAGAGTGAGGCAACTCTAGCCTCCTTCGCAGACGTCTTTGGGCTCGTCACGCGTTCCTTGCTCGCGAACGTCTGCTGAACTGAACTGCCACTTCCGTTCGCCGGCGGTTAGCCTTTGTTTTGAACTAACCAATAACGAGCTACGGAAGAATGGAAATCGACACCCGATTCACGTACATCGTCTGTGAAAATAATCCCGCGGTCGATGTCCTACTTTCAAAAAATTGGAAAACGAACTATGATTGGCTAACCACCGCGAACGGAAGTGGCAGTTCAGTTCAGCAGACGTTAGTGGGCAAGGAACGCGTGACGAGCCCAAAGACGTCTGCGAAGGAGGCTAAGGCAACTCATCCCTAAGAAAAGACCAAACGTGCCTCAGAGATTTCCTGAGGAAAAATGCAGCAAGGTAATCAGTTTTTTTTTTTCGAATGACCGTCAGGGTCTGAGCCTTCTTGCAAGGCCATTTTATCAATAAAATTAATAAGATGACACACCGATCGCGCATGAACACTTGTTATGCTCGTTGTAAGTGCTACTGATTGCACTCACTTTGGCTGGTGTGAGCCCCCTTTTACCCGTTATTTTCTCATTGAAGAGCACATAGCAATCAGTAACTAAGTCGTGAAGATTCACTTTTGTTTTAAGAACAAAATCCGGGCTATTTATCCGCTTACATTTCGCGGGTGGTTTTTTCTTCGTGCATATGTAGCGTAATGAGGGATAATACGACCTAAAATAATGTTGCAAAGTACCTTTAAACAGAGAATGCGCGATATAATTATCAACTGTCTTTTTTTTTTTTATTTATATTTATTCCTTGAAGTAACAGCGGACTACTCACCAATCAAGGTCCAAGTCCGATACAGTGGCATCTGCACGATGACTTCGTAAGCGAGGTCTTCAAAATAGATATCCAATGACATAATGTTATCCCTGCAGATAAAGACAGAATTAAAATTAAGGAGGTTATGTTACGAGACAAAAAGTTGCTCTCATTAGCTGGTTTGCCTTTTCGGGTTTTACCCAACCCTAGAGCCTGAACAGACTAGATTAATGTATTATCGTGCCCTTCATTTGATCTATTTATGGACGGAGTCGGATTTAGATGCTGCAACACAAAATCGACTCAAATTGAGTTGAATTTTAACGAGCTAGAGCAAATTGACGGATGATCGTGATTTATTTTAACACTTACTCTATATACTTGTCCCTTTGTAGTGCCGTCATGTTTAGCAGAGGCTCATAAATCGCCTGATTGACTGATGAGGTGTTGGAGTGATTAAGGAAGGACATCAGATGTTGAATAAGAGCGCGTCTCTGTAGTCCGCCGTAAGAGAAAGAAGTCGCGTACTCTACATGATCGCATGGCTCGGGACAGTTCTTCTCACATGCACGTTTTTCCTCCGAGATACCAAACTCTTCTGCAACAGTTAAGACAAACATGCATCGATAAGATTCTTCCAATAACTGACAACCTTTCTGCTCCTTGTCTTCGTTGATTTTTTCCCTTATTTTTCTCATATTTTCCTCTTTTCAGTTCTTCACTCAATATACATATATATTTGTTTGCTAGCCTACAAAAACATTTTATACTTAAGCTCGGAGTTCTTTCTTCTTCTCTTCTTCTTCTCTCTTCTTCTCTTCTTTTCTTTCTAAAGTAGGTGGTGGCTGACTCGAAAGCATTTGCTACTTTGGCCACCGCACACATCCTGTAATCTCTACTTTGGTTTATGGTATTTTGTTTAATCACTAAGTGTAACTCTTGCTTGTATTATATTATCATTAATTTTTTTGGCTTCGTAATCCCTTTCCAAATATTGGGAAATAAATGAACTGAACTGAACTGAACTGAACTGAGCTGAACTTCTTTCTACGACAGCCTCTAGTAAACTGTCCCTTCTCTCTTGTTTATACATGCACCTAATTTCTTCCTTTATATAAATCTATTCAATAATCCATCCCGACTTTCCTGAAATTTAATTGTAATTCAAGGTGACACTATACAGCTATTAAAAAGGCCGGGTTTAAATGAGATTAATTTGTTGTATAACAATGGAAGCCGTTTTTCATCGCTTACAATGGCCATAAGATACAATTTGCAGCCTTTGATCGCATGATACCCTTTCTGCTGAGACGGAGGGAAGGGGGGGGGGACTTATTGACGTTTCTATCTCATGCATCTTCTTGCCGTTGATGTGCCTTGTCTCCCCTTCCCTCTCTTCACACCTGTTTCTGGCTCTCTGGGGGCTTCCTATTTGCATGCGCTTTCATTGATTTCACTGAGTCATTCGTGAATTGCATACCATGTGACTGATAAACGCACAGCACTGTGTCATTCATTGCATACACTGGAGTTTCGCGATCCGCTATGACAGAAAAAAAGGGAAAAAAACTTTAGCTGCATAGTTAAGTAGCTGAATGGACGCAAAGAAAAGATTCATCCTAAGAACCAGATTAGAACTGTGTGCAATATCCGCCCACATATTAAAATTTCATGTTTGATGGAAGCATGTTTATGAAAGATTTATCAACTGTAATGTTATTTTCAGTTTCACTGTTGAGCAACCACGCTGATCAGGTCCATTTGAATTCACCTTTGTTTTCGATTTATTTTGATTCTAAAGACAGATCCAACAGTGAGGGTATGCAAACAAATTATTATCCTTTAACCACAGTACGTACTTTCGAGTGGGTGCAGTAGGTGCTAGTCGCATCATTCCATGACGAGCCTGAAGAATCGTAAAGACTGGAGTTGTAATGGAGTTGGAGTCGTAATCAGAAGCGCAGAGCGATACGATTTAGTGAAAATCAATCCGAAGGAGTCGGAAGCGGAGTACCGCTTATAATCCAGTGAAAACTAGATTGTCAGAGTCGGAAGCATAAGCGGAAGAACCAGCCACTCCCAATGTGCGATTCCAGGCCTTGTGATTGGTTAATTCTTACTCTTCTGCTTCCGACTCTAACAATCTAGTTTACACTGGATAACAAGCGACGGAGTCATAAGTGGAATCGGAGGAAAATGGAAACGTTCTGATTCTTCTGACTCCGATTCTGTCGAGCTTATGACTCCGCTTACGACTCCGATTTTCGATTTTCACTGCTTGAGTCATATAAGCGCTCTTACGACTCCTACTCCCACCAGAGTGCTTCTAATGAATAATATGAATCTGGGCCCAGTTGTTCAAAGCATGGTTAGCGCTAACCCGGGTTAAATACCATGACAACCTGTAGGTTTTAATACATCTTTAACAATGGTTAGCGCTAACCATGCTTTGAGCAACTCAGCCCTGATATTTTCATATCCAGTTATTCTCTGCCCTTCTCAGATTTGCGAAAATTTTCACAATTCCCAACCGGTAACCCTGGTGAATATCAACCGATCCCTACGTCTTGCTTAAAGCCAAAAGTTTTGCCTTTGTCATATTCGATTCTAGCCAGCCGACCTATTAGGAAGGGTGCAGGAAAGGAATGGAGGCCGCTCTCTTTATTGAGGGCCAGCACCAGTATTCAGGCATTCGATTTCAGTTGTTAGTATCAATCTACTAGCGTTCTATCACGAATGCCGTTCTCTTATTGGCTACGCTACGCTATAGAATTAGTCCTGTCTAAAAAAAAAGAAAAGAAAAGAAAAAATAATGACTGACTTTTAAGCTTCACAAGTAAAAATACCCAGGGTATACCTTTAAGTTCAGGAGGTGTGCAGCCACATCTTTTGACGGTATAATCGTTGCGACATTTACTCATACAAGCCCGTTTGGTGTAGGCATAAAAGGGATTGATCTCAATCGGGCCCAAGCTGGATCCATCTGTGCAGTTGGTTATGTATGGCGTTGGCAAATTAATTATCTGCAGACATAAAGAACCGAAAACAAGCGTGGACATCTTACTCCAAGCTGTCTCGAAATGTTGAAGAAAGAAACTGGGCATCAAGGCAATATTCTTTCTCTTTTTTTAAAACAATATTCCCTGTTTTCAACGCATGCTATTTTGTGACGTAAAGATAACGGCCAAAATCTATTAACTTCAAGCACACAGCCTTAACTGCAGTCTCCACTCTCCATTTATTCATTCACGATGGGTTATACAGCTTAATACTGATGGGGTCGTGAGCTGAAATATAAAATTAAGAAATTATATTAAACTACTAAACAAGTTATATACAATTTACAAAGAATTTCGGAATTTCCCTGGGTCACTGATTAACCTCATATTGTTAAGCGGCCGTCGCTTAGCGACGAGCCGCTTCTAGTAATACCCGTTTTTTTTTTCTTTGTTTTTGTTTTTTTGTTAAAGCGGTCGTCGCCGCTTCTGACATAAGTAAAGAAATACATTTTCTAATACCGGCGCCGGGACTTGAACGCGAGACCTTCAGATCCCAACGTCGGCCCCTTATTCGATTGTGCTAATTAGACAACTCTTACGGTGGCTAGTGAATTTTGTAGTAAATAAAGTCATTAGGTCGGTCACGCATCGTTTCTTTAAAATCCGTTCAGTGCCCAAGGGTTACAGAGAAAAAAATGTTTTGTGAGAATTGAATTACTCCAATGTACATTTCATAACAAAGGATATTTATTTGAGAGCATTTGTTTTGAGCATTATTTCAGAACACTGATCATTGGGAGTCCGATATTTTGGAGAAATTCAGCAAAATTAAAGAATTTATCCGATATTAACTAAGGCTATTCGGAAGACCGTAAATGTTTTTAAACCGAACTTGTAGATTTTGATGGCCATATAACAGAGGGGTCAGCAACTTCAATTTGCAACTTCTTTTATGTGTGTCATACAAACAGTCAATTTATAAGGGGTGAAATTATATACAAGACGTTCCATGAGAGTGGAAAAAGCAGAAGTATATTTCCACGGGGAGTAACATTTTATAGCAAGTACAAGATTAGTTAAGTATTAATGTCCCATAAACATGTCTTGAACATTCAATTGATATGTGTGATATATGTTCACTTAAACTTATTATTAAATTAACGCATCATCATGTACAAAGGCAAAAAAACGCACATTAGATAAAGAAAGATTTTGTTCGACATTGTATTTTGATGTATGGTGCATACGAAATAAATCATATATAAACTGCAGAAATGAAATCAAATGGACAACAATTCTCGCAGTTGTAAACGTAATTTACGCAATTGGGAAAAGAAGCCCGAAAAAAATGTCAACAGGGTTGAATTGTTTTGGGGCTTCTTTTGACAGTTGCATAAATTGCGTTGACAAGTGGGAGGATTGTTACATGTTGATTCGATTTCATTTTCATAGATCATATATACGACTTATTTGGTATGCATGATTCACACTTTTGTCTTTTACGGGAACATATGAGCCTACAATTGACCTGTTCTCAATATCAGTGGTTTCATAGTTGAGTTGGTTAGAGCAGCGGACCAGTATCGCGAGGTCACAAGTTGAAATCCTGTTGAAGTGCTAAATTTTTTTACGCTTCTTTTCGCAATTGCATAAATTTGCATTTTACAACTGTGAGGATCGTTAGTTCTTGATTTGATTATATTTTGTACAGAAAACGTTCGGTAACTGAATGCAAAAATATTGTTTGACGTAAAGATAGGATGAAACTGAGTTAACCTACAGAGACTTTTAGAATTTATTACGTGTTTCTTCAGAAATTACCATATCTTAAGGTCGGTATTATTTTGTTCTTAAGGGTCACATTAAGTTTGTTAGCAAGGGTTAATATACCGTAAGACATTAACGACGTGAAACGTCAGATAAAATAAAGATTACAGTTGGAGAAAATATATAATAAACTGATGGCTGTAAAATGGAGATTAAAAATGGCTTAACCGTCAACTAATTATGTTACATTGCTCGAACATAGTCTTCGATGAAAAAGTTTGGTAGTTTACCGTCGACTTAAAACGGTGATCCACTGAATCCGCAAAATTATGATTGAAATGATTACTTACCTAAGTTTGGGACTTCAATATCACTACACTTCTGTGTATGTACATTTGTCTTAAAAAAAAAAACTCGTTCGTTCGTTTTGTACAATCGCCATCTTGTAAAGTCGAGCGAAGGTTGGGCAGGGTTAGGGAAATATGTATTGCTTTCTGATTGGAGAACGATCAGACACACCCCCGACACACCTGCGAAAAACAAGGTCAATTTCACTTGCACTGGTCCAGTTTGGATTGAGCTTAAATTTAAAGATAAGAAAACAAAACAGTGAACATTAATGCCAGCTGATGTAAGTAAGTGTGATGTATCATTGAAGTTATTGAGTGGTTGATAAAAAAGTTTAATTTTGGATGAAGAAGTGCCGTTTGTTTGTTATGCTTACAAAAATAGCGACAAAGAACGAGTGCAAATCGAAATCGACACGATTTGTCTTATAATTTGTAATTTTCTTGATTGACAACCAAGTAGCTTCATTAATAGCAGGAAAAGAAAATAAAAGTCGTTATATGGACTCTGTAGAGCTGCGATGTTGGGTACAAAAATGTATGGTCTTCGTGAAAATGTTCGCTATTTTCGAAAAGTAGACGTATAGTTATAAAATTAAAAGACGGAATTGAAGTTCTTTATGCAGGTGAAGTTCATTGTATGCTATTATAAATCAGAAATTATAGTTTTTTTTATCTATTTCAAAACTGTTACAACACTCCAAAATAAAACACGTAAAAAACAGAAAAGGATTTCTAATTAAAAACCTGTTTTAGTCTTATAGTCCTCAAAATTAAGAGTCATAAAAATAACAATTTGTATATTTTCAGTTGTCGGTTTATTTTCAAACAATCTTTCCAATTCATATTTTAACTGAGATGATAGTTTTCAAAAATAATTATAGTTTGAAAGGTTTGAAAAGTCCCTTTAATTGATAACAATCAGCCGCATGACAATATATGATACTTCGTGTTTAAAGGGATGTGATAATTATAATTAATATCAACTATTATTAATTATAGTGTTGATTTTTAAACCTGTATGACTTAAGTGTTGTTGTTTGAAAAGTACATTTTATTTATGGAAAATGTATGAAATTGTTATAAGTAAAGAATATATGAAAACAAGAACATTTATCTAACTATTAAAAAAATCATTTGAACAATAGATTGAAATTTTTTTCAAAACAGAACAACAGTACAACAAACTAGTTTGTTTTCAAAAAAGGTGTCACATTTCACTTAATATTAAAACCAAAAATTTCTGTGACCAAGCAATCATAACTTGTATGTTCAAATTATAATTAAAACAGTCAATCTTATGTTTATCCACATCACTTCAGATTGGAACAGATTTCCAATTCTGAGAGCTACTTTAACTAACATTTGCCTCACTTTTGTAAACAGTTTAAAAATAATTTTCTTTGATTGTAATTTGGAAAGAAATGGTCGTGTGAATTTGTATTGATTTCTTTTAGAAAGCTTATGTGCTGTTTCCTTTTGTGTGTAAGCCCGTTGTTGTCATTTCTGTTTGAAGCCATTAACAAATGATTCCATTTCCTCTGAAATTAAAGTTTGCAAATGACTATCGTTTCTTGTAACAAGAAGAGATGAATCCCTTTTAGTCATAATTGTTGAATGGTGTCTGTCATCAACCTGAAACACAAAACAAGAAAAATGACTCAGAAGTTGCCCACATGAAAATAGCATATTTTTAACAAAAAATGAAGTTATGTCTTTGGTGTATACCATGAATAATTTTACTTTGGAGTGTCCCCAGCTAGATTATATGCAACATTAACCCTCAGTAATTTTTCATCACTTTGGAGCAACATTTTTTAATGCAGCCCTGACACTCATTTACAAAGAGCTTAACCCTACTGATAAGGTACTTATTTCATTTGTACAACACTCATGTTTATAAATACCTAAGTAATCAACGAAAAAATATTTTTCTTATCTAAGAGTGCATTTTTTTGATAAACCCCAGGATATCAAATGTCCTCAGAAAGGCCTATTATGGAGAGATGGAGCGTGCAGTAGAAACTGCTAAATCCTTGCTAAAGAAAGAGAATACATTGAGAGCAGCGGACCAGTATCGCGAGGTCACAAGTTGAAATCCTGTTGAAGTACTAAATTTTTTTACGCTTCTTTTCGCAATTGCATAAATTGCATTTTACAACTGTGAGAATCGTTAGTTCTTGATTTGATTATATTTTGTACAGAAAACGTTTGGTGACTGAATGCAAAAACATTGTTTGACGTAAACATAGGATAAAACTGATGAGGATACTTCACAAATTAATGTGATCAAGTAAGCTGAGGCCACTCCAAGGGCACTAAGGCCACAAGGTAGCGGGAATTACCCCTTAAATCTACCAAAGCAAAGATTGAGCCCAAGCATTAGCAGCCATGGACAGCTGTTTTGGCCTTGTTAGGCCTCATCAGCATGGCATAGCTAATACTCAGGCTCAAGTACCCACATATCAATCAAACAAGCCCTTAGTGCCCTTAGAGTGGCTTCAGCTTACTTGATCACATTAATTTGTGAAGTATCCTTGTCACTCCAGCCACATCCCACAAGCTTTACGTTTTCATTGCTGGATAAAACTGAGTTAACCTACAGAGACTTCTACAATTTATTACGTGTTTCTTGAGAAATTATGTACATATTTTAACATATTATGCTAGTAACACAGTATATATACTGCAAGATTTTAAGCCATTAACAACGTCGAATTTATATAAGCACTATTATACCGACGCTAATTTTAAGCCATTAACAAAGTCAGATTTATCTAAGTACTATATACCGACGCTAATCGTAGGCCATCAGACATTGGCCTAAAATGTTACAGTATGTAATAAATGTGATTCCAAATTAAGCCGTTAGTTATTGGCCTAAAATGTTGCAGTATGTAATAAGTGTTGTTTCAAATTAAGCCGTTAGACATTGGCCTAAAATGTTACAGTATGTAACAAGTGTTGTTCCAAATTAAGCTGTTAGTTATTGGCCTAAAATGTTGCAGCATGTAATGAGTGTTGTTCCAAATGAAGTCGTTAGACATTGGCCTAAAATGTTACAGTATGTAATAAGTGTTGTTCCAAATTAAGCCGTTAGTTATTGGCCTAAAATGTTGCAGTATGTAATGAGTGTTGTTCCAAATTAAGCCGTTAGTTATTGGCCTAAAATATTGTAGTATGAAATGAATGTTATTCCAAATTAAACCGTTAGACATTGGCCTAAAATGTTACAGTATGTAATAAGTGTTGTTCCAAATTAAGCCGTTAGTTATTGGCCTAAAATGTTGCAGTATGTAATGAGTGTTGTTCCAAATTAAGCCGTTAGTTATTGGCCTAAAATGTTGCAGTATGCAATGAGTGTTGTTCTAAATTAAGTCGTTAATTATTGGCCTAAAATGTTGGATTTTGTTATTATTATTGTTCCAAATGAAGCCGTTAGACATTGGCCTAAAATGTTGCAGTATGTAATGAGTGTTGTTCCAAATGAAGCCGTTAGACATAGGCCTAAAATGTTGCAGTATAAAATGAGTGTTGTTCCAAAGTAAGCCGTTAGTTATTGACTGTATGCAATGACTATGGTTCGTCAAACGCGTATATATAAATATGCACTCCGAGGTTAAATTGTGGTATGCACATGTCACCGGCTTCCCTGTGGGATCGACCCCTGGCCCTACCAGGGAGATATGTGGAAGAATACAAGGAGATGGATGGGATTCTTTGCCCGGGGGTAGGCGAAAATCTTGACATTGTTTTATGGTCAAAGATTACGGGTGGGGGAATTCACAAGTTTGAAAAGGATGTCACTGGGATTTTCAGCTGAGAGACACCTCATGTTGAAAATTGACATTGTTATTGAACTGTTTACTTGTTCATAGACTGTTAATTTACTCTGATGTCATAGCCTCGGTTGCATGTAAATTAGCATCTTCGCCTCGTGGTTTTCTTTCACTGTGAACGTTGTGTTTCGTTGCTAGAAATTTTTTTCTGTTCAGACAATTGAAATCTTTGTGAACCAAGACTTCAATTAGAGAGCAAAATTTCAACAGGTTATGGGCCCAGGATTCACGAATTTGGAGTTGTGTAACTGTATGGAAGTTGAGTAGTCGTTGGAGATTTGTTGTTGGTGCAAGCAACTGTAAAGAAAACATGGCGGAAGCGAAGATGGTTACAATTGTACCGTTGAACGAGTCCAATTATGGGACGTGGAAGATCCAGTGTCGAATGGCGTTGATGAAGGACGGGCTGTGGGGCATTGTAAGTGGAACAGAGGCTGCCCCTGCTCAGTCTGATGCCAACAGATGCAAGAAATTTGTTACTCGTCGGGACAGGGCACTTGCGATTATTGTGCTCTCGGTGGATCCTTCGTTGTTGTACTTGGTCAGTGAACCCAAGGATCCTGGAACAGTTTGGAAAAAGCTGGCGGACCAGTTTCAGAAAAAGACTTGGTCTAACAAACTGGCCCTAAGACGAAGGTTAAACAAACTTAGACTCAAAGAAGGTGAGTCGGTGCAAAATCACGTGAAAGCAATCACTGAACTTTTCAACGAGTTGTCAGTTATCGGTGCGCCGATGGAAGAAGAAGATAAAGTTGTGACTTTGCTAGCCAGCCTTCCTGACTCGTTTTAAATACTTGTGACTGCATTGGAAGCGAATGCAGAAGTGCCGAGTATGGAGGTTGTAACCGAACGGTTGCTTCACGAAGAACGAAAATTAAACGAGCGTGAAACCGCTTCATCCGAGAAAGTGATGCTTGGAAAGAGGTTGAAGAGAAAGGGACCATGGTGTCATGGTTGTGGTCAATTCAGCCATATTAGGCGTTTTTACAAGGACCTTGACAAAGGTAATCAGACCAAGGGATCAAAACCAGTACATCATAAAGCAAATGTCGCAAAGGATAACACTGAGTCTGATAGTGAAAGCCTTGGCATTGTCACTCAGGCTTTAACAGCGTATGTGTGTGGCAACAATGGTGAAACATGGATTCTTGATTCTGAGGTTACCAGCCACATGTGTAACAACAGAGACTTACTGGATGACTTTGTGAAGTTGAACAACACAGTGGAAGTTCAGCTTGGGGATGGAAAGGTCCTTCATGCAACTGGACATGGAACAGTTACACTATTAACAGTTCTGCCTGGTGGAAAGTACAAGAAATGCAAACTTCAGAATGTGCTGCTGAATGTGCTGTTTTGTTCTAAAACTAAGCTACAACTTACTCAGTGTCTCAAAGGCTACTGAAGGTGGCTACTTGGTTAGCTTTGAGGACAGAGCTTGCAAGATTACCCGTGCCAATGGAGTCACCATTGCTATTGGAAGGAAAGTAGGGTGCTTGCTAACATTACCTGGACTTTCAGCGAGAAATGGAGAGCTCAAATGCAGCAAATGTGGGTTCTGATTTATCAAATGAAATGCTCTGGCATCAGTGATATGGGCATTTGGGTGCCCAGAACTTGAACAAACTAGGCCATGACAACCTGGTGACTGGCTTTGGTTTTGATGCAAAGAATGAGCTGGATTTGCCCTGTGTGCATGGAAAGTTTCACAAATGTCCTCTACCAACTAGTGGTGCGAGGAGGCCTGATGAGCCTCTTGGCCTAGTTCATAGTGACTTGTGTGGAAAAATAACTCCCAAGTCAGCAGGGGGTGTAGAGTATTTCTTGACCTTGACCGATGACAAAACTCGGTACGTCTGGGTTTATGCTTTGAAGCAGAAACGCGAAGCATTCAGCAAGTTCTGTGAATGGAAAGCCTTAGTAGAGAATTCCAGTGGACACAAGCTAAAAACCCTGCGAACAGACAATGGTGGTCAATTCATGTCCAGTGAGTTTGAAAACTTCCTCAAGGCAGAAGGAGTGAGACATCAGTTAACAGTGCCTAAGACACCACAACAAAATGGGGTGGCTGAACGCCAGAACAGAACTCTTGTTGAGTCAACAAGAACCATGCTGATTCAAGCTAAGTTACCCCAGAAATTCTGGGTCGAGGCACTGAATACTGCAGCCTATCTACACAACAGGAGTTCCACCAAGGCAGTGGCTAATGCCACACCTTTTGAAGCCTGGACTGGCCAGGTAAAACCTGATGTAAAGGATCTTCGTGTTTTTGGATTTACTCCATATGCACACATTCCTAAGGATGAGAGAAAGAATTTTGACCCAAAGGTCAGAAAGTGTGTGTTCCTGGGATATGGAACCGAAACCAAAGGATATCGTCTCTATGACTGCGAGCGACAGCGAGTTATCTGTAGTCGTGATGTGAAGTTCAATGAGAGTGAGTTTGGAATTGAGAAGGAGCCATCTGATGGAACTGACATGCTCATAACTATTAAACTGTCAAGTGATGATGATGCAGCTGAGGATACAGAAACCACTGTGCAGCAGTTAACACAGGAGCGACGTCCACCAAACCGTCTGGGTGAATGGGTCACAGTTGCTAGTGTTGCTGAGCCAACCACTGTATGTGATGCATTAAGTGGTCCAGATGCAGAACAGTGGCATGAAGCCATGCACCAAGAGATGGATTCACTTCATAAACATGATGTTTGGAAACTCACTGAATTGCCTGAGGGGCGGAAGGCAATTGGAAGTAAGTTGGTTTTTAAAGCGAAGCATAATGCTGATGGCGCAGTTGAAAGGCAAAAGGCAAGACTTGTTACTCAAGGTTTTTCCCAGAAGTATGGAGTAGACTATGACGAAACATTCAGTCCTGTAGTACGATTTGAATCTATAAGAACTGTTATTGCACTGGCTGTTGAGAAGGGACTGAAACTGCACCAGATGGATGTAAATACAGCTTTCCTCCATTTTAGAAGACGAGGTTTACATGAGACAACCTGAGGGGTTTGAAGTTAAAGAAAAGGAACATTTAGTTTGTAAACTAAACAAAAGCCTGACTGTATGGCTTGAAGCAAACCCCCAGATGCTGGAACTATTTATTGGATGAACATTTACAGTCTATGGGATTTGTTCAAACTCCAAATGATCCCTTCATTTATGTTGCTGAGGGTGATGAGCCTTTTATTATAGCTGTCTATGTGGATGACATTATTCGTGCTGGCACAAGTGATGCTAAGATTGCTCAAGTCAAGCAAAACATTGCAGAGAGATTTGAAGTGAAGGATATGGGAACACTGAATTATTTTGCAGGAGTGCAAATAATTCAGGAAAGTGGGAAAGTCTGGATTGGCCAGCCAACCTATACAGAGAAAGTGCTAAGGAAATTTGGCATGGACGATGCTAAACCAGTTGACACTCCTGTGGATCCCAGTTCTAAGCTTGTTAAAGCTACAGATGAAAGCGAGTTGCACAACCAAGTAGAATATCAGTCAGCTGTTGGAAGTTTGTTGTATTTGTCATCTGCAACCCGACCCGACATCACCTTTGCAGTCAACAATTAATGTGGCAAAGTTCTCTGAAAAACCTACAAAGGAACAATGGACTGCTGTAAAGAGGATTTTCAGGTACTTAAAGGGAACTGTGAACTATGGTCTGCAGTACTCCAGTGATACCAGTGTTTGCAATGCAGATTGGGCTGGTGAAACAAATGATCGAAAGTCTACTTCTGGCTACACTTTCCAGATGAATGGTGCTTCAGTCACTTGGAGGAGTAAAAAGCAACCGTGTGTAGATTTGTCAACGGCAGAGGTGGAGTACGTAGCTCTGCCGGCGGCTGTACAAGAAGCTTTATGGATGAAACAGCTTCTTGTTGACTTAAATGTTAACACTGAAACACCATTGACAATTTATGAGGATAACAAGTAAGGCTGCTATCTCTATGTCTAAAAATCCGCAGTTTCATGGAAGGGCTAAGCACATAGACATCAAGTGTTATTTTGTACGAGATCAAGCACGGCGGGTCAGCTGTCATCGAAAAGGGATCACTTTCAAACTAGTTTTTCAATTTTTAACCGTTTGAGCTGAGACTTTGCACGATAATAGAACTTTGTATTTCCAACAATCGCATGTTTTTGAATTTTTGATTTTAACGGTTTTTGGCGCGAAAATGACGTCATAAGACTGACAGTGAAATGTAACTTTTAAGTTATGCCATAACACGTTAGCAATTTTGAAAGAGTACTCTGAGAAGAACTTAAATGTGAGAAATTTTTTTGAAGACCTCACTTGGTTAAGAAGATATAACATTCTAAGGGTCACCAAATTTCTAAAAATAGTAACAAAATGGCGAAAAATACGAAATTCACAGCTCAATAACTATTCAACCAATTAAGCTTTACAAATATTTTTTTCACATTTGAGCTCATCTCTGTAAGTTCTTTTAAAAGTTCTAGTATTTTCTGCCATAAGTCGAAAACTACTTTTTGCTGTCAATCTTATGACGTCATTTTCGCGCCAAAAACCGTTAAAATAAAAAATCCAACAACATGCGATTGTTGAGAATACAAAGTTCTATTATTGTGCAAAGTATCAGCGCAAACGGTTGAAAATTAAAAAACTAGTTTGAAAGTGATCACTTTTTGGTGACAGCAGACCCGGCGTGAAGTGGACAAAGGAACAATCAACATAGTTTATTGTCCCACTAGTAACATGTTAGCTGATATGTTTACAAAGGACTTCCAAAGGGACAATTCACTAAACTGCGTGAGCTGACTGGTGTTTCACACAAGCCATCCTAAACATTTCAACCACAATGAGAAGGAGTGTTGAAAATTGAACTGTTTACTTGTTCATAGACTGTTAATTTATTCTGATGTCATAGCCTCGGTTGCATGCAGATTAGCATCTTCGCCTCGTGGTTCACTTTCACTGTGTACGTTGTGTTTCGTAATTGATAGAAAGTTTTTTCTGTTCAGACAACTGAAATCTTTGTGAACCAAGACTTCAATTACAGAGCAAAATTTCAACACCTCACCCAGGGGACTTTGACTGATTTTACGAACCCCCTGATTAGCCTGGGGGTCGACCCCACGGGGAAGCCAATGACATGTGCATTAAGTTCAGATTTTAGGCCAATAACTAACGGCTTACTTTGGAACAACACTCATTACATGTATACTGTAATATTTTAGGCCAATAACTAACGGCTTAATTTGGAATCACACTCATTACATACTGCAACATTTTACGCCAATAACTAACGGCTTAATTTGGAACCACACTCATTATATACTACGACATTTTACGCCAATAACTAATGGCTTAATTTGGAACAACACTACTTACATATTGCAGCATTTTAGGCCAATAACTAACGGCGTGATTTGGAACAACACTCGTTACATACTGCAACATTTTACGCCAATAACTAACGGCTTAATTTGGAACCACACTCATTATATACTACAACGTTTTACGCCAATAACTAATGGCTTAATTTGGAACAACACTACTTACATATTGCAGCATTTTAGGCCAATAACTAAAGGCGTGATTTGGAACAACACTCATTACATACTGCAACATTTTACGCCAATAACTAACGGCTTAATTTGGAACCACACCGATTACATACTGTAACATTTTAAGATTTTAGGCCATTAACTATTGGCTTAATTTGTTAGTCGGTAAATTTGAAACATTTAGGCTAGTAAGTAAAACACCGACCGTAGTTAGTGGCTTAATATGTTATAGTGTATATATTGTGATAAAAACATATTAAACCGTTGTCTAAACCTCCAGAAATAATCATAATTGATGTCTTGAGGTCGATATTATTTTGTTCTTAAGGGTCACATTAAGTTTGTTAGCAAGGGTTAATAAATCGTAAAACATTTGGTCATGACGTGAAACGTCGGATAACAGTGTTTGATTTTGATTACAATTGGAGAAAATATATAATAAACTGATGGATGTAAAATCGAGATTAAAGATGGCTAAACCGTCAATTAATTATGTTACGTTGTTCGAACAGTCTTCGATGAAAAAGTTTGATAGTTTATCGCAGACTTAAAACGGTGATCCACTGAATCCCTAAAATTATGATTGAAATGATTACTTACCTAAGTTTGGGAGTTCAATATCAGTACACTTCTGTGTATGTACATTTGTATTAAAAAACTCGTGCGTTCGTTTTGAACAGCAGTCGCCATCTTGTAAAGTCAAGCGAAGGTTGGGCAAGGTTAGGGAAATATGTATTACTTTCTGATTGGAGAACGATCAGACACACCCCCGACACACCTGCGAAAACAAGGTCAATTTCACTTTGCATGTGGAATATTAAACATGTAATCGAGTTTGTATTGAGCTGAAATTCGAAAATAAGAAAACAAAACAGTGAACATTAATGCAAGCTGATGTAAGTAAGCGTGATGTATCATTGATGTTATTGAGTGGTTGCTAAAAAGTTTAATTTGGATGAAAAAGTGCGGTTTGTTTGTTATGATTGCAAAAATAGCGACAAAGAACGAGTGCAAATCGAAATACACACGATTTGTCTTATAGTTTGTAATTTTCCTGATTGACAACCAAGTACCTTGATTAATAGAAAAAAAAGAAAATGAAAGCTGTTGTATGGACTCTGTAGAGTTGCGACGTTGGGTACAAAAATGTTGATGAAGAAAACAAAAATATGGTTTTCGTGAACATGTTCGCGATTTTCGAAAAGTAGACGTATAGTTATAAAATTAAAAGACAAAATTGAAGTTCTTTATGCAGGTGAAGTTCATTGTATGCTATTGTAAATCACAATTTTTTTTTCCATTTCAAAACTGTTACAACACGCCGAAATAAAACACGCCAAAAAAAAACACAAGGATTTCTAATATAAACCTGTTTTAGTCTTTGAACAGTCCTCAAAATTAAGAGTCATAAAAATAAGAATTTGTACATTTTCAGTTGTCGGTTTACTTTCAAACTTACAGTATTTCCAATTTATATTTTAATTGACACGGCAGTTTTGAAAAATAATTAAGATAAACAGTTTGAAAAGTTTCAAAAGTCCCTTTAATTGATAACAATCAGCCACATGACAATATATGATACTTTATGATCAAACGCATGTGATAATTACAAAGAACATCAACTATTATTAATTATAGTGTTGATTTTTAAACCTGTATGACTTAATTTTTGCTGTTTCAAAAGTACATTTTATTTATGGAAAATGTATGAAATTGTTGTAAGTAAAGAATATATGAAAACAAGAACATTTGTCAAACTATGAAAAATATAATTTAAACAATAGATTGAAATCTTTTTTCAAAACACAACAACAGGACAACAAACTAGTTTGTTTTAAAAAAAGGTGTCACATTTCACTTAATATCAAAACCAAAAATTTCTGCGACCAAACAATCATAACTTGTATGTTCAAATTATAATTAAAACAGTCAATCTTCTGTTTATGCACATCACTTCAGTTTGGAACAGGTTTCCAATTCTGAGAGCCACTTTTCTAACATTGGCCTCACTTTTGTAAACACTTTAAAACTAATTTTCTTTGATTCTAATTTGCAAAGAAATGGTTGTGTGAACTTGTATTGATTTCTTTCAGAAAGCTCGTGTGCAGTTTGCTTCTGTGTGTAACCTCGTTGTTGTCGTTTCTGTTTGAAGCCATTAACAAATGATTCCATTTCCTCTGAGCCGAAATAAAACACGCCAAAAAAAAAAAACACAAGGATTTCTAATTATAAACCTGTTTTAGTCTTTGAACAGTCCTCAAAATTAAGAGTCATAAAAATAAGAATTTGTACATTTTCAGTTGTCGGTTTACTTTCAAACAGTATTTCCAATTTATATTTTAATTGACACGGCAGTTTTGAAAAATAATTAAGATAAACAGTTTGAAAAGTTTCAAAAGTCCCTTTAATTGATAACAATCAGCCACATGACAATATATGATACTTTATGATCAAACGCATGTGATAATTACAAAGAACATCAACTATTATTAATTATAGTGTTGATTTTTAAACCTGTATGACTTAATTTTTGCTGTTTCAAAAGTACACTTTATTTATGGAAAATGTATGAAATTGTTGTAAGTAAAGAATATATGAAAACAAGAACATTTGTCAAACTATGAAAAATATAATTTAAACAATAGATTGAAATCTTTTTTCAAAACACAACAACAGGACAACAATCTAGTTTGTTTTCAAAAAAGGTGTCACATTTCACTTAATATCAAAACCAAAAATTTCTGCGACCAAACAATCATAACTTGTATGTTCAAATTATAATTAAAACAGTCAATCTTCTGTTTATGCACATCACTTCAGTTTGGAACAGGTTTCCAATTCTGAGAGCCACTTTTCTAACATTGGCCTCACTTTTGTAAACACTTTAAAACTAATTTTCTTTGATTCTAATTTGCAAAGAAATGGTTGTGTGAACTTGTATTGATTTCTTTCAGAAAGCTCGTGTGCAGTTTGCTTCTGTGTGTAACCTCGTTGTTGTCGTTTCTGTTTGAAGCCATTAACAAATGATTCCATTTCCTCTGAGATTAAAGTTTGCAAATGACTATCATTTCTTGTAACAAGAAGAGATGAACCCCTTTTAGTCATGATTGTTGAACGGTGTCTGTCATCAACCTAAAATACAAAACAAGAAAAATGACTAAGAAGTTGTCCACATGAAAATAGCATATTCTTATAACGAAAAATGAAGTTAGGTGTTTGGTGCATATCAAATGACCCCAGAAAGGCCTATTATGTGAACATTATCTAATTTTTTTGAATATATATTCTTTTAATTTACTCCACCGTTTTGCGACACCATTTTGGTTTTAACCCATTGGCACCCGTGCCGGCCAAAACCGGCCGTAAAAAACTCCCATGCTTCAAAACATTGCAACTTTCTCAATCGCACGAATATTGTCTTAACTGTTAGTTGTGAGCACGAAATGGAATGTCCTTTAAATTTGGATATCCAATAAACACAAGAAACGTAGCGATTTTTACCAAATATGGCCTTTTGAGTTTGGAAAAGACCGAAACTGACCGTTTTTAACGTCAAAGAGAAACCACGAAAATGCCCCTTTTTGCCTTTGTTTTTTAAAGAAATCATCGTCGAAAAACCAAACTTCAACCATCATAACGAAATTCAGTTCTTGCTCTAGCTTAGAAATGACTTTTTTTGTTCATATTCTTCTCCCGAGCGTAGATACAGCCTTTTGTTGCAGTGCATTCGCACCATTCCACCATTTTCAAGATCTCGACCGCATTGAATGCTGGGAAATAACAAGAATTTTTGACCGCATCCGTTCCTTCCCCCAATTCTTTCACATAGCCACTCCGACCTACCGTCAAAATTTCCCGCTTGTGGTCATCTTCAGTGCTCACAAATTCCAAAATATGCAGCAGTAGGTCGAGAAATTCATCAATAGTCGAGTCCCAAAGGTACTAAGTGTCCAACCGGCCAAATTCCCAGTTCATTGAGTAACAAGTCAAATTCCACAACAAAGTACATCACCTTGCTCGATTCTTTGAGAAAGTGGACTCTTAGCTAGCTACCGTCACGCTTAATGATGCTCATCAGGCAGCCACTAAAGATGAAAAGTGGCTGTAAACTTAGCAAAAATCGCAAGCAAACTGAACTTGGACCGTTGTTATGGCTCCACGTCTGAAAAGTAGCTACGTCAGAATGACGTTTTCAGAAACCTTGAGCCTCCAGTGCCTTAGGACAGCACCACTTTTCCACGGTAGTTTCAAATAAAGAGTCATGAAATGCTATGGATCATTTATAGGTGGAAAACCACTCCGTAAACGTAAAAACGGCTGGTAGTCAATGGGTTAAACAAGACTCTTTTGATAACAATACATTAATTGTACCCTGGTGTTGTGGATAGTATTTAGTATGCTCATGCAAAAGACACGTGTTTTGTAACTCTTTTACATACACCATAAACTGTTGCGTTGACTCTAATATGTTTTTTTCTTTAAAGTTCTTCAAGTATGTGGAGGCTATGAAAAGTAGAAGCTGTAGTTAGTGCAACATAGATCTATCTATAATTGAACTATTAGCCGTTTGGTAGAAAAGTCAGTGTTGTGCATGGAATTTTGTTGAAGTCATCAAGAAATGTAGTGCCATCGGTTATGAGACTGCAAGTCTTAGACAAAGTCCACGAAGGATATCAAGGTAATGTCAATTGCAGGGAACATGCCAAAACATCTACATGGTGACCTGATCTAAATTGAGAAGTTTAAGGCCTGATTGACAATTGCAAAGTCTGGAGAAAGGATCAACAGCAACATGCTAAACCAGTTATGCGAACACTGTTTGCTGAACGCCCTTTGCAGATGATTGGAACAGATTTGTTTGAACTCAAAAAGAACAATTATTTGATGGTGAAGTAGACTACTTCTCATGTTATATTGAGGTAGCTCTCATGCAAATGACCACCAAATCTCGTGGAATTATCAGAGTATTGAAGACGATCTTTGCAAGGCATGAAATCCCAGAAGAAGTGAGAAATAACAATGGCTCACAATACGTATCAGCAGAATTCACAAGTTTTGCCACAGAATGAGGTTTGAAGCGCATAACAAGCAGTCCCTCTTTTCCACAGTCCAATGGACAGGTGGATGCTGTAGAAACTGCTATTTAGCAGTTTCTACAAATCTTTGCTAAAGAAATAGAAGGATCCATTTAAGAGACTGTTAGCATACAGATTCACATCCCTGGCTTGCGGATATTCTCCATCAGAATTACTTATGAGATGGAAACTTCGAATCACCATCCCAACATTTCACTCCAACCTTAATCCCTGCTAGCTAGACAAGAGTGTGTTACGTGATAGAGAAGCAGAGAGCAAAAAGAAACAAACGCTCAGCTTCAATCAGCGTCACAACGCTACGCCACTGAACACACTGCAACCTGGTACTCCTGTGTACATCAAGGAATCAGGATTTGCTGGCATTGTAAGCAGAACAACAGGAACACCTACATCCTATGTAGTTGAGACAAAGGCACAGTGAGACGAAACCGTTCACACATCAATCAAATCCTTCCAGACATGCTGACTACCACCAGCAGTTCAAACAAGTCAACCACTTCTTGTAGAACTGAGCAAGAACCTCAGCTCAAAATTGGGACTCCTGTGAAGCCATTCCCATCTCCCTGTTTCTCATCAAGACCAAAGAGAATTATTAGACCTCCTCTTAAACTGATTTGTTTTCTGTTTCTGTATTAAAGATGTTTTTCTGTGAGCATAGTTAACTTCTGAGAGTATCTGTTCCACCATTTTCTTAGGGTAACTTTCAAAGATAAAGCGTAATCTATTTTAAAGTTTTCTATGTTGTCTGTGAAGAGTTACTTTGGAAAGGCTCAAACAAGAGACTCAAGTTACTAAAAGTTCAGTACTCTTATAGTACTAAACACCTACAAAGACAGGACAGACAAACTTTTCCTTGCTGACGTGGCAAATGAATTTGTTGGTCGTAACGACAATAAAAAAAGTCAAATGAAGAATGATCCTCGTAGTTATGAACGCAATTTATGTAATTGCGAAAAGAAGCCTGAAAAAAAAATTCAGGACTTCAACGGGGTTTGAACCCGTGCCCTCGCGATTCCCGGCGCGATGCTCTAACCAGCTGAGCTATGAAGCCACTGACGTTGGGAGCAGGTCAATTGTGGGTTCACATGATCCCGTGAAAGAAATGAGTGTGAATGATATATGGACTGAATCATATATGAACTGCGGAAATGAAATCAAATGAAGAATGATCCTCGCAGTTATGAACGCAATTTATGTAATTGCGAAAAGAAGCCTGAAAAAAATTCAGGACTTCAACGGGGTTTGAACCCGTGACCTCGCGATTACCGGTGCGATGCTCTAACCAACTGAGCTATGAAGCCACTGACGTTGGGAGCAGGTCAATTGTGGGTTCATATGATCCCGTGAAAGAAATGAGTGTGAATGATATATGAACTGACTCATATATGAACTGCGGAAATGAAATCAAATGAAGAATGATCCTCGCAGTTATGAACGCAATTTATGTAATTGCGAAAAGAAGCCTGAAAAAAATTCAGGACTTCAACGGGGTTTGAACCCGTGACCTCGCGATTACCGGTGCGATGCTCTAACCAACTGAGCTATGAAGCCACTGACGTTGGGAGCAGGTCAATTGTGGGTTCATATGATCCCGTGAAAGAAATGAGTGTGAATGATATATGAACTGACTCATATATGAACTGCGGAAATGAAATCAAATGAAGAATGATCCTCGCAGTTATGAACGCAATTTATGTAATTGCGAAAAGAAGCCTGAAAAAAATTCAGGACTTCAACGGGGTTTGAACCCGTGACCTCGCGATTACCGGTGCGATGCTCTAACCAACTGAGCTATGAAGCCACTGACGTTGGGAGCAGGTCCATGCACCAAGAGATGGATTCACTTCATAAACATGATGTTTGGAAACTCACTGAATTGCCTGAGGGGCGGAAGGCAATTGGAAGTAAGTTGGTTTTTAAAGCGAAGCATAATGCTGATGGCGCAGTTGAAAGGCAAAAGGCAAGACTTGTTACTCAAGGTTTTTCCCAGAAGTATGGAGTAGACTATGACGAAACATTCAGTCCTGTAGTACGATTTGAATCTATAAGAACTGTTATTGCACTGGCTGTTGAGAAGGGACTGAAACTGCACCAGA
Source organism: Pachyseris speciosa (assembly GCA_016490735.1). Classification (NCBI taxonomy): domain Eukaryota; kingdom Metazoa; phylum Cnidaria; class Anthozoa; order Scleractinia; family Pachyseridae; genus Pachyseris; species Pachyseris speciosa. The sequence goes on from JAEMWC010000011.1 coordinate 566,135, forward strand.
TGGATGTAAATACAGCTTTCCTCCATTTTAGAAGACGAGGTTTACATGAGACAACCTGAGGGGTTTGAAGTTAAAGAAAAGGAACATTTAGTTTGTAAACTAAACAAAAGCCTGACTGTATGGCTTGAAGCAAACCCCCAGATGCTGGAACTATTTATTGGATGAACATTTACAGTCTATGGGATTTGTTCAAACTCCAAATGATCCCTTCATTTATGTTGCTGAGGGTGATGAGCCTTTTATTATAGCTGTCTATGTGGATGACATTATTCGTGCTGGCACAAGTGATGCTAAGATTGCTCAAGTCAAGCAAAACATTGCAGAGAGATTTGAAGTGAAGGATATGGGAACACTGAATTATTTTGCAGGAGTGCAAATAATTCAGGAAAGTGGGAAAGTCTGGATTGGCCAGCCAACCTATACAGAGAAAGTGCTAAGGAAATTTGGCATGGACGATGCTAAACCAGTTGACACTCCTGTGGATCCCAGTTCTAAGCTTGTTAAAGCTACAGATGAAAGCGAGTTGCACAACCAAGTAGAATATCAGTCAGCTGTTGGAAGTTTGTTGTATTTGTCATCTGCAACCCGACCCGACATCACCTTTGCAGTCAACAATTAATGTGGCAAAGTTCTCTGAAAAACCTACAAAGGAACAATGGACTGCTGTAAAGAGGATTTTCAGGTACTTAAAGGGAACTGTGAACTATGGTCTGCAGTACTCCAGTGATACCAGTGTTTGCAATGCAGATTGGGCTGGTGAAACAAATGATCGAAAGTCTACTTCTGGCTACACTTTCCAGATGAATGGTGCTTCAGTCACTTGGAGGAGTAAAAAGCAACCGTGTGTAGATTTGTCAACGGCAGAGGTGGAGTACGTAGCTCTGCCGGCGGCTGTACAAGAAGCTTTATGGATGAAACAGCTTCTTGTTGACTTAAATGTTAACACTGAAACACCATTGACAATTTATGAGGATAACAAGTAAGGCTGCTATCTCTATGTCTAAAAATCCGCAGTTTCATGGAAGGGCTAAGCACATAGACATCAAGTGTTATTTTGTACGAGATCAAGCACGGCGGGTCAGCTGTCATCGAAAAGGGATCACTTTCAAACTAGTTTTTCAATTTTTAACCGTTTGAGCTGAGACTTTGCACGATAATAGAACTTTGTATTTCCAACAATCGCATGTTTTTGAATTTTTGATTTTAACGGTTTTTGGCGCGAAAATGACGTCATAAGACTGACAGTGAAATGTAACTTTTAAGTTATGCCATAACACGTTAGCAATTTTGAAAGAGTACTCTGAGAAGAACTTAAATGTGAGAAATTTTTTTGAAGACCTCACTTGGTTAAGAAGATATAACATTC
>JAEMWC010000011.1:575000-580000 GCA_016490735.1 Pachyseris speciosa
TCGCGTAACGGATCGACTATTCGAGAGAGCTCCATACGATCATTTGGTTGAAGCAGTGTTCGAAGTTGTGGCACTTCAACAGAAAGCTCTTCATCTCCTAATTGGCCACTCCATAAGGCAGACGGTGCTGGCCCATCCCAGTCAACTCCATAATATGCAAGATCTCCCTCAGACTATAGGGAAATAAAGTGATACAATGTAATTACATGTACTTGAAAGAGAGTCAGTCGTGCTTAGTAGATTGTTAGTCAAGGATATTCTTGTCGCCGTTTTATGGAAAATGGATCTGTCAGAGTCGGATTTGACAGGTTACAAGTATATTCGAAAATAGAACTCGCTTCACGAACAACTTCCCTCACAACATTGCATTTAATTGGCCAATTGGAAACGGAAACCGTACGAGAGTTGTCAAAATGGTGCGCAGAGCGCAAGTGAAATGTAATAGTCATTCTATAAATCAGCACATTTCTCAACCGTATGGCATGATAATTTTGCCGCATTCTTTAATTGTCGTTTTCAGCAAGTCGAGAACAACTTGGAACAACTGTAGAAGTGTAAATTACAATCTGATCAAATTAAACGGTAAAGAAAGCTGCTGAACGGCGCCGGGAAAACAACCTACGGATATCAAAGTGCACAAGTGTGGGAATACCTAGAAACTTACGGAAGCTGATCTAAAACAAAAGAGAAGTTTCAGTAACTTTACTCCAATGTCCTGCTGCATTAAGTTGCGATATTGAAAATACCAGTCACAGGGTAAATTTCACTGAAAGGAACTTATTTTTGCGTTGTAGGAAAAAATATTGAAGAATTATGTCAAATGCTCGTGACTTACGCAACGTTATGTGGCTAAAAATCGCTGCAATCTTTACCAGTTTGAATGGGAAAGATTATCCGTCCTGAGTACATCTTGAGAGAATAGCTAATGTATACTCACCATTGTGAGCTCTTGTGCGACTGGATGATCTGAGCTCCACACGTTCATTAGGCCTGAGATCCAAAGCTGTTCAGGGGACTTGTTGTGTTCTGTACTAATTGGTGCTCTTGCATGTCCATTGGCAAACTGGGTAAGTTGGCTATTAAGCCTTGGCAAAAAAACGTAATGAAGGGCAAATATGTGAATTTCATCAGAGGGATCCAGAATACCAGAGTCTTCCATGCAGCTAAACAGATTGTAAAATGTGTGAGTACAGCCATAGAAAACATCTCTCCAAAGGCGTTCTATCCTTTGGTTATGAACGCTCCGGCCAGTGATGTGACTTCCTCTATCTGGACCTCGAAGGGGATGGCTCAACATATACCTGGCGATATCCACATTCTCGCCACCTTTATCACTTCTTACCCTCGACGGTAGACCAAACTTCTCGACAGCGCCAAGAAAAAGTTGAAATACAGTGGCCGCTGAGTTGTTTGTGTTGGCTTTAAGATAGACGATCATACGGGAGTAGCCATCGATCCCTCCATGGATGACGAAGCGCCACCTAACAAAAAGTATCCAACCTAGTCATTAAGGATTACGTTGAACCTGTGCGAGCAGTCAACCACTGTCCTCTCTTTAAAAAGCGGACAGTTGTCAAGATGTCTGACAATTTCAATACAGTTCAATTTAATTGTTAAGGGTTCATCTTTTGTGAAGCCTCAACAAGCATGTGAAAGAAAACCTACGCCGGAATACGAGCAGATATGGTAGCCTGCGAATGCAGCCGCCTCTCTGCGCTCCCCACCACCACAACCGCCTTCCTGCGCTCCCCGCCGCTACGGGCGAAAAGCGAGAGAGCTCTCTTGCTTTTCGTCCGTAGCGTAGGGAGGCGACTGTATTCGCAGGCTACAAAGACGGGCATTGAATCATACATCCATGGTTGGAACACTGCCTACAAGTTTCTGATGGTAGCATATCCATTTCTGTTGTTGTTTTTCTTATCTTTCTGATACAACCTTTAATGCTCTTTCTTGACAAAGTGGTCTTGAGTACAAAGTTGTAAAAGATGTCAGTGTTCCTATCTATGCGCATTTTTGTCGAAAGTGGTAGCCATTTCTCTGATGGCCACATACTATAAAGCTAATACAGCTTAGACTTGAGATAACTTTATTAAAGCGATATACACGAGCTACGAACTGTAACATTAAAACCTCAATGTTTTGCAGAAAGGTATTCTCATAGTATTTACGACCCTGCAGCTCTGTAAGAGTATCCTAAGGGCGATAATTTCCCTTTCCTCCGTGGGATGATCCTGCCTACGTTCCTTACATCGTCTACTAAGCCTACTAACCTTATCAATTTATGGTTTCCGTCCACGTGCCAAAGTGCAAGGGGAGCATATACTCTATACTTCCGTCGGGTAATGGTGTTTATCGTCAACGCTCGAAGAAGTACGCCCTCGGGGTTAACCCTTCTCATAGACTCTCTTATACGAACTTGTTGAACTTTAATTCCCCTACTTAACAAGGAACCTGTCATTCGCCGGTAACCATACGACGGGAAACTTCTTAAAATGGTTTCGACAGTGCGATCAAGGGTTTCGTTGTCAATGGTTGTGAAAAACTGCCCCGAAGAAATGCCGAACTCTTGAAGCCGTCTCTCTGTTGTCCGCAGACCAAGACCAAGGAGTCGCGCCACATCAGGAACGGAAAAGCCTCTTTCCAACAAATATCGTAATTGTTCCCTTGAGACAACAAATTTTGGTCGTCCACGGCCTCCATGAGATATCTGCTCAACTCTGTAGCAGTACGAGGCGGCATCCTGATGGACTAAAAGTTCTAGTTGATCCTTAGCGTCGCGAACAAGGGTGACAAGTTGGTCACTGACAGAATCGTTAACTCCTAAATAACGAACTAAGGAATTGTATAACCAGTCAGTGCGATATACGACGCTATCTAAATTGTCTCTTCCACCATTACAATTTTCGATTTCCCTTATCAGGCTAACCAACAGCTGGCGAATGAACACAGCCACTTGCTGCGGCTGTTGTTCGGCCATATTGTTCTGGAACGGAATAAATTATCTTTACGCCGGAAATAAATTATCTTCTGTACTTTTTAACCAGGCTTCCACGCTCGACCGTACTGGGTACCAGGATTTGAAGTTGCAGGATTTGCATTTCTGTGTGCGCAGTGACATAATTTTGTGTTTCAAAATTTGAAGTCGCTTGATAGAATTTGGTGTTACCGAATTTGATGTCACGGGATAAAATTTGGTCTTTCCGAATTTGACGTCGTAAGATAGACTTTGGTCTCATGGAATTTGATGTCACAGAACATAATTTAGTCTTTCCGAATTTGATGTCACGGGATAAAATTTGGTCTTTCCGAATAAAGATCGAATTTGGTATCACGGAATTTGATGTCACAGAATATAATTTGGTGTTACCGAATTTGATGTCGTGAGATATAATTTGGTGTTACCGAATTTGATGTCACAGGATAGAATTTGGTGTTACCGAATTTGATGTCACAGGATAGAATTTGGTGTTACCGAATTTGATGTCACAGGATAGAATTTGGTGTTACCGAATTTGATGTCACAGGATAGAATTTATATGCATATATGCGAAATTGATTGAGCACAATTAAGTTGAACAACCAAAAATTAGGTAAGCTAATTTTGGCGGGGATCACACGCCATAATAACTAACGGCTTACTTTGGAACAACACTCATTACATGTATACTGTAATATTTTAGGCCAATAACTAACGGCTTAATTTGGAATCACACTCATTACATACTGCAACATTTTACGCCAATAACTAACGGCTTAATTTGGAACCACACTCATTATATACTACGACATTTTACGCCAATAACTAATGGCTTAATTTGGAACAACACTACTTACATATTGCAGCATTTTAGGCCAATAACTAACGGCGTGATTTGGAACAACACTCGTTACATACTGCAACATTTTACGCCAATAACTAACGGCTTAATTTGGAACCACACTCATTATATACTACAACGTTTTACGCCAATAACTAATGGCTTAATTTGGAACAACACTACTTACATATTGCAGCATTTTAGGCCAATAACTAAAGGCGTGATTTGGAACAACACTCATTACATACTGCAACATTTTACGCCAATAACTAACGGCTTAATTTGGAACCACACCGATTACATACTGTAACATTTTAAGATTTTAGGCCATTAACTATTGGCTTAATTTGTTAGTCGGTAAATTTGAAACATTTAGGCTAGTAAGTAAAACACCGACCGTAGTTAGTGGCTTAATATGTTATAGTGTATATATTGTGATAAAAACATATTAAACCGTTGTCTAAACCTCCAGAAATTATCATAATTGATGTCTTGAGGTCGTTATTATTTTGTTCTTAAGGGTCACATTAAGTTTGTTAGCAAGGGTTAATAAATCGTAAAACATTTGGTCATGACGTGAAAGGTCGGATAACAGTGTTTGATTTTGATTACAATTGGAGAAAATATATAATAAACTGATGGATGTAAAATCGAGATTAAAGATGGCTAAACCGTCAATTAATTATGTTACGTTGTTCGAACAGTCTTCGATGAAAAAGTTTGATAGTTTATCGCAGACTTAAAACGGTGATCCACTGAATCCCTAAAATTATGATTGAAATGATTACTTACCTAAGTTTGGGAGTTCAATATCAGTACACTTCTGTGTATGTACATTTGTATTAAAAAACTCGTGCGTTCGTTTTGAACAGCAGTCGCCATCTTGTAAAGTCAAGCGAAGGTTGGGCAAGGTTAGGGAAATATGTATTACTTTCTGATTGGAGAACGATCAGACACACCCCCGACACACCTGCGAAAACAAGGTCAATTTCACTTTGCATGTGGAATATTAAACATGTAATCGAGTTTGTATTGAGCTGAAATTCGAAAATAAGAAAACAAAACAGTGAACATTAATGCAAGCTGATGTAAGTAAGCGTGATGTATCATTGATGTTATTGAGTGGTTGCTAAAAAGTTTAATTTGGATGAAAAAGTGCGGTTTGTTTGTTATGATTGCAAA